>OX637642.1:9422880-9565501 GCA_951802225.1 Euspilapteryx auroguttella | reverse complement strand
AAAGAAGCTACTGTCCAAATTTCATCTTTCTATCTTCAGCGGTTTCGGCTGGGCGATGATGAGTGAGTGAGTGAGTGAGTGAGTGAGTGAGTAGATCAGTGGTATTTGGATTTTATATATATAGATTAAATGTTACCGAAAATGTTCGCGTCGAATACATATGAACTATTTTGGAAGCATTTAGCGAGGTTCGGCCGCGGGCCGCGTTCAATGGCGGTAATTATTTTGTGTCGCGGTTTCAATAAATCTGTCGTTCTCTCTCTCTGGTAATCGATATATAGGTGAGAGTCGTGCGGTTTTAAATGACACAATAAAATGCTATTTAAATTCGAAGCTGAAATGGGTTCGCTCTCAATTAAATCTGCTATCAGATCATGAACTAATGAAATGTGAATCGAATGTGTTTAAGCATTTAATAATAGTAACTTTAGTGTGGTGTTTCATAGTTTTTTTCTCTCAACAAACTTATTATTAAACGGTACCACGGTTTGGACTAACATAGAATATGTATATTTATTATGCAGTACCCAATATACCACTGGAGATATTCGAGTCAACACGGAGGAGACACGCCAAGTCAAGGAATCGAATAATCAGTTGGTTCTTAGAATAGCCAGATCTGCACACATCCATATACTGAAACCAAATAACGCTAGTCACAAAATAGCGCTTGTCGTAAAATATAGTTTACCTGATTGTTATTGCGGATGTAACATGAGCGGGCGACGCGCGCGGCGCCGGCGACGCCCCTTTAATGTTGTTTCGTTGTGGCTAATGTAATAGATAACTTAACAATTTTGTTTGAACAAGTTTGTTCAATAAATCCGGGAGGTTGCACAGTTCTCGGTTAGTTTCAAAAGTCTTGCAGTGTCTTGGGAAATCTAACTCCTAGTCTTTATAAAGTGTTCAACTGTACAAACTCCCCGAGTGTTGCCTATCATGGAAAATTTGCACATACTAACATGCATGATTATTTAAGCTGCATGGTTTGGTATAACTAACCTATATTTATTAATTAGGTGCAATATGTGCTGGTTAAGGAGCATGTGCGATTGTGCACAGTAAAAGCTAACGCTTTAATACATGTATAACAATAGCTAATTTTTTACAAGGCCAAACTATAAAAATAAGACCTATGATCTATAACAATTGATCTGGTATATACTCGTTTATTAAAAGATTAAATATACATAAACTTAACTGCATTAAGAGGGGATGTTCCATAGTAAATATATATTTTTAAACATGTCACTTTTTACCAAAAACCTTCCATAAATAAGTTAATTTTAATTAACTTTAAAGTTTAAATTTATTATTTGTAATTCAATCGCACTATTAGGTATTCTGTGAACTCACTTATTTAATTAGGCACCTATTTGTTGAACGACCCTAGTGTGCATACTTAATCTCAATATCCATTTAATATTTATTATTTAGTAATTTTAAAAATTTGCTAGACAATTCTTATTTAACTCAGTCATCTGTAAATGATGACAGACATGCATATTTTATTTACCTATAGGAAAGTTATAGGTTAAGTGTAAAAAGTTTTTGTGGCTAACTTGAATGCTGAATATTACTAAATTAGTTACAAATGATTACGCAATGAATGCCTGTTGTTAACATATTGAGCAACCAAAACACACCTTCGTTGTTTGCATTAACTAATATAAAGTTCCTTTTGGAGGTAGTCTGAATATTAATATTTTTTTTTACATGCGGCTGCTCTTTAAATCACATCTGCAGTGGACTGCGGCCACTTATATGTCGGTAAAGTACAAAGCTACACTCCCCCTACTAACAGATTCCATTTTAACTGTACTAAATTATCAAACACCAAAAGTAATGAGTCTCGCGAGTTTTCAAAGTTTCTGTCAAAAGTGAAGCGAAATAAGAGTTCATCGGCTGCAGACGGGCACTACCGCGCGCCGGAGACCAAGCGGCTCCTCGCCGAGAGGAAGCTGTACCTGAACCGCTCCAACCCCGACCTGGGCGAGGGCGGGCGAGCGGGCCGGCGCTGGGCCGAGCGCCGCAGCGGCTCGCAGCCCAGCCTGGCGGGCGCGGCCGCCTGCCCGCGCCTCGCCGCGCCCGCCGCCACCTCCCCCGCCGCCACCTCCCCCGCCGCCCGCGCCGCCCCCGCCTCCCCGCACCCCGCCAGCCCGCCGCACCGCTCCGCGCGCTCCACCACCTGGTGCTGCGGCTCTTTTATCAAACAAATTAACAAATCGCATCATTTCGACTGATATCGGCCCAAACCTAACCATTCCACCTTAAACTAAATATTGAATTAATCATACATCGTGCAACCGATCGTCTGGATTATCCGTTTATTGTATTTGTTCATCAATAATACGTTAACCCCGCGCGAGTTATTTGTGTTCGTGTGAATAAATGCCATTTTCATTCATACCTACCTCCATAATTTAAATCAAACTGATGCAAGTTCATTTCGTTTTTCGCCATCCTAACATGATAATATTTATCTCCTTAGTTAAATTATTTACATTGCAGCGCATTTATAAAATGCGCTGCATTGTTTAGTGGTAGTGATCAATACCAAAGTACAATTTGTTATAATGACTAACATAACGGGGATTGATACAACTTCGATGTAAATATTAAGCGTGATATATTAATAGGAAATATAATTAAACAGTACACATACCTAGGTGTGTAAAAAAATATATTTTATTAAGTATATCTAATGTCGAATCGATACCTGCATGTTGTGTGTTAATTTTGTTACAATAAAAATTGTAAGGGATAAGTTATTCTTAAAACGGGTTTGAATTTTGTTGAGATTATAAACCATTATTATTTAAGTGTATTTCCTAAATGGTTTTGTACCTGATACCGAGTTTTTTTTAACTTCGCTAAGGAGGAATTAGGCATTGTTTCAAAACTGCACGAGCCTGTCTTGGGTTTTTGTTACACTCGCGACTTATATTTTTGAAGGCTTTTCTCTTTGTCACCTTTTTTTTTTTCTTTCATAAAAAAAGGCATTTTCCTTCTTCATTTAGCTTTAATTATGATTGCGTGCGTTTTTAGGGCATAACTATTTATTAATTATGCCGTATGAATTTAGAAGACTAATGAAATTTATGATGCTGCTATGAATTGACGAAAATTGCATCATCATAACCGGAATGGCCGAGCGAGAATAAATTTGACAGGTAAAACTATTTCGGGCACTCGCCCGCTCGGCTAAGCAGTCAGTGTTTATTATGTATAGTACTTACTTGGAACTGGCGCGGCGACGACGTAGTCATATAAGAATAAGAGCGTTTTGTATTGAACCTGAGTTAGGAAAATTATTTGATTTTAAATTACTTACTCACTTGTGACTCGTGCTCATGCTCATACACTCGAGTTGTAACTAAATTAGAGTAAGATATTTGTATTTAAATGATTAACTTACCTTAAAGATCGTTGTTATTGTTATATTAAAATAATAAGTGCTTTGATCATATGCCTACCGCTTCTAAAGCTTGTAATTTGAATGACTAACATAGTTTAATTGTTTTTTTTAGGTTTACGTCTTAAAAGTATCAAAGTAGTCAAATGAACAAATACTTTTTAAAAAGCTCGATATTACAAATAGCGCAGTCAAAATGCCGTATCCGCGGTGTGCATTCATTTAATATTGAACAGATAGTGTGGCTCTCCAAAAAATTTACCTCTCTGGACGGTAGGCTCAACTCGTGCCAACTAAATCCCTGCATACGCCTTTTCTCTTTCTGTAATATAAAACATTCGACACTCACAGCACTGTACGTACGTAGGTTTTATATTTTTTGCAACACAAATGAGAACAGATATTGTTACTTCTTTTATTTGTTTAATTATATAGATAGATAATGCATTCTGAATGATTTATTTTCCTTTGTTTATTATAAAACAATACATTTGCTTTCGGCGTATTATTTATTTATTTTTAAGTATGCTATTTGAAATCGCCCCTTCTGTCTCTTGTCTCTTTTTTGATTTTCATGTTAAGTTAGTACATACTTCTAATAAAGTAATAGTTATTATTTAGATAACAAATTATGAAAACGAGTCGTTGCCTGAGTGTAATTTGCTTTAATTTTATGTTGACGTCTGTCTTCTTATATATAAAAATATATACATATTCCAGTGCCTATACCTACTGCATTATATTTGATCATACCTATGTCATTATAGTATATCATATGTTTAAATGTTTTTATGCAACGTCCCCACCCCACTCATGAAATTGTTAACAAACTGATGGCGGTGTTACACCGGCGTATTGCATGCAATGCACTCTGGCAACACAAAAATAACATTTGCACCAATTTGCACGAGCAAAACTCTGATTGAATAAGTCTACGCGCGTTTCCCTGCAAACTGCTCAGAATTTGCGCAAACCATTTTACTGTGGACGCTGCGTTTAAAATATAAGTTCTTCATGAATACGTCGTTGACTCATTCAGCGGCTTACAGATAGTCTGGGCAGGACGCGTAGCCTCAGTAAGAAATGTAAAGTACCTAATTTAATTATACTTTCTAAAGCTATATGTTAACTTATTTTTAAATATTTACTGAGAAACCTTTGGTACAGTTAAACTGTAATGTTACCTAAAATAAAATCTTAATATTTATAGAGTAATTTAATGTTACAAAACAAGCGTTCATTATGATTTAGTGCGTATACAAGTCTTTATGTATCAATAAATAGGTGTATGTGTGTCTTACTTTTATTCAATTCGTAAAAATTGTGTATTATTTTCCAAAGGTTTTACAATTATCTATAGCAGATTTTAAGATACTTATATATAAACCACCATCAGACACGGCATTTTGTGTAATCTATAAAGATTATTTATAAATAATCACAATATTTATGCGCTTTGATAATGGAATTTGTATTCATATAGGTAAGTAATTAACAAACTGTAATATTTGATATCGTGTAAATATATATGTAATGTATTTTTTTTAATTTAATATTTATATAAAAATACTAAGGTGCAAATAAGCGGTAGTGGTTACAGCTCTATACTTAAAGTTAACAGCGTAACAAGTAAATGTGATCCATCTAGTTTAGCCGTCGTAATCGCTGGCATGGAGTGCTAGAGCTACACTTTAAGCAGCTAATTAGCCAGTCCAATCTGCTCTGCTATCATAATGTAAATTAGGATTGAAGCCGCACTCGACTGCACTCACTCACATCACACCACGTGGTATGTCGGCAAATTTGCAAAATGTTGATTACAAGTATAAATAAATTAGCACCCGGGTCCATTTTGCGCAAGTGGTAAAGTTTGATGCATGTTAAATCACTTCAACTGTAGATAGTTTAGCAATGGTAAACCAAAGGCTTATATTGGATTGGGTTGGAAACTCTTGTTTAAAATTTCTCAAAGAGCTCTCTTATTATTTTTTAATTGAAAAGTAAAATTTAATTCTATATTTTTCAAATATATGAATTAAAAATAATTTTCATTTGTACAAAATGATCTACTAAGTATCTGTATTAATAAATATGTATTTGCAATTTGTTTTTGTCCATCAATTTATGCAATTCCATTTGTAACAACGGGTGTTAATCTTAAAAGGCTTTCATTAAAAAATAATTTTGTGTGTGCAAAAAGATTTTGATCTTCATGAAATATACCCATTTACCTGAAATAATTATTATATTTTTTCGGGAGTAGTGCGGATTAACACCCGGCGTATACCATAGGAACGTGATACAAAGGTGGGTATTATTATAAAGCTTTCTGTATAATAAATGTCTATCAAAACAGATTACATTGACGCGGAGGTATAACATTACAGAATGCGACGAGGAAGCCCCCCTGTCAGTAGAGGCTTTAGTGAGATCTCCTTCGCTGCCGGTCCACTCCGCCGCCGCCACCGCCGGCGCCGGGGCCCCGAGCCTCTGGACCGTCGTGCTACGACTCCAGAACGAAGTGAAAAACCTTAAATTTGAAGTAAGAAACCTCAAAATACAGCTCCACGAAGAGAAACAGGAGCGAAATCTTGCCATCACCGCCTTGCAGACTAAGACTCCGATGAATGCGAAGTAAATGCTGAACAGGGGCTTCAAGGAGGCCACAGGTTAAGTGGCCTTGTTACGATGGGAGACTTAATTTTGCCTTTATGTACATAATCACAATAACAAGTACCTAATATACTCTATGTTTACACAATTTGTATTTTTGAATACTTACTTACCTACTGAACGGTTATGGTAGATCTGATTATACTTACAGCTAATTAATGCCTGATTGTGGTGAAGTCTTCTGGTATTATCGTTTGTTTAATTTTAGGGAGGTATAATGCACAGATTACTGGATGTTTTAAGTCACGGGCACGGGCGAGTGTTTTCACTCGGAGCGGGCTTGTGACAGCGTGCGGCGGCGGCGGCGGCGTTACGGCACGGTTCACCGGGCGCCCACTGGGCCGCACCGCAACCTATACGTGTAAAACTGTGAACCGAAAGGGTCAGATTCGCAGAGTGAACATGCCCCTTAAAACAAATGCCCGTACACTTTTAAACTTAGCCGCTATTACGTCGAGGAATTTCTTTTTTACTTTAATGATTTATTTATAAACATGCGTTTGTCGCAGCTTCGCCCACGCTCTAACATGTGGGTACTGAACTCTAAAACTACAAACGCTTTTGATGAAACTTGCTGCATTTTTAAACTTACAATAGGAACAAGAAGTTGTTTTTCTGGAAAACTGACAAACAAACAAAGTTTAGCTTGTATTTGAATGTATACCGTTGTACTAAATTTATTAATCAATAGGTACATAGTAAAAAACAAAGTCCCTTCCCGCGTCTGTCCCTATGTATGCTTATATCTTTAAAACTAAGCATCGGATTTTGATGCGCTTTTTTTTTCAAAATAGATACTGTGATTAAAGAGGAAGGTTAATATGTATAAAACATACACAACATAGTAATAGGTTATGCGGTACGAATTTTGCCGGGTCGACTAGTAAACTATAATTATAAGAAAGTACGTACTTCAATACATCAATATCAATATACATAGTATAAAATAAACTCGCTTCCCGCGTCTGTCCCTATGTATGCTTATATCTTAAAAACTATGAAACGGATTTTGATGCGGTTTTTTGCAATAGATAGAGCGATTCAAGAGGAAGGTTTATAAGTATAATAAATGCACAAGATAGTAAAAGGTTAGGCGGTACGAAGTTCGCCGGGTCGACTAGTCAATTATAAATAACACTTTTTAAAAGCTTAAACGGGCAGCCGCTTGTAAAGCCTTTCAAGAAAATCATTAAAATTCCAATGTTAATTGAATGAATTACCTAGTTGGTCGTGATTTCGTACCTTTGCTCGTTGGAGAGAAATAAATAAGACGTGCCTTCCGAGCAACCTCGGCTGTTGTTTTACCGAGCTGCTTCTTCGGATATTTTATACAGTAGGTACAATCAAGATAATAAATTTCTAATATCGCTGGGATATTATAATTTAGGATTCCCGCATCAACAGAAAAACAAAAAAGTCATACTTAAAGTTTTCCTTACTTTAAACCATAAGAAGTTTTTTTAATATCGTGAATAATAATACTTGTATAAAAAACAAGCCTACGTGATATGCCCAGCAGGGATGATGATGTATGGTTAAGGTTAAGGACCTGGATCCGCCCGCTCTGAGCACTAGTTATAATAGAAGCCATAGCAGTTAAGGCTGTATAAATTTAAAATATTGTACCTCGTTTCTTTCTTTTATTTCTCTTGGACCTCGAAAACTTAAAAAATATGATGCCATCAACATCATCACCTCAGGCGAAAGACGTCTTAGGCGGGAAGCGTCTTCATAAGCCGCCTCAGACATTGCCCTACCGACCAGTATTGTGCGACCCTTATTCATTGCACTCTCGCAACCTTTACTGGTCGTCTGACCAACTTGTCGGCCTGCCTACTCTACTTCTTCCAGTGCGCGGTCCCACTCGAAAAATTTTCCACCTCAGCGACCATCTTCTCTTCCAACTCCGCGCCGTGCCCCGTGCCCATTGCCAAGTTTTGTAAT
This sequence comes from Euspilapteryx auroguttella, assembly GCA_951802225.1. Lineage (NCBI taxonomy): Eukaryota > Metazoa > Arthropoda > Insecta > Lepidoptera > Gracillariidae > Euspilapteryx > Euspilapteryx auroguttella. The sequence goes on along the minus strand of OX637642.1, from coordinate 9,557,469 downwards.
AAAATTTTATTTGTAAAATAGTTTTAACATCTATTCGCTTTTTGATTTACATTGGTACAACAATAAAATTTACATAAAAAATACACTTTGGTCATTTTATTATGGCTGGCTAAAAGCGATTATAAATTATCAAAAATTAAAATAATAACATGAAGATCATTGTTGCTTGTCAGCTAGACAGTACTTAAACCAGAGAGTACTTAGCACTACGTTTAAAACTATGAAATTTAACGTGTTCAACTTAACCTAATTAATATGATTAATAATAACTCCTCCACTTCCCGTTACTCTCTCTATTTAAACAATTAGATATCCATTTTAAAATCTTGCAAAAATAGCTAGCTTTCTATACAAGACTATAAATTAGGCACAAAATATCATTTAGTACCACCTGCGTTTCAAACTTCGGAAGCGCAAGGTAAGGTTTTATTATACAGAAAAAACACTATTCAGAAACGGACAAATTTACAAATCACCTTCTATTGAAAATGACTTTCTGCTGACTATTGCACTGTTTGTGTATTATTCGTTGGTTGGTATGGGGTTATCAAAGTTGGCCTTAAACCGCCTCGCGTCCCGCCAGCGGTGGACCTGGTTCCGTATACGAGAGACGTCCGCGGCGTAGGTGCGGCAGCAGCCGCCCACGTACCGCGCGCCGAGCTCGAGCCACTCTTGAATGAACACCTCCACCGGCTCGCACTTGTCCCGATCTATCCATCTGTAAGAATCAAATTTCATTCAAGCTGATCACAAAGTCTAAAAAATATATTTAAACTAACTGATCTGCATTTAAGTTTTAGCTTGATGAGCTGAAGTTTATCTCAACACCGATAGTTTGATCACCTAATCTTGTATAGGCCAAACGATCCGGGTCGAATTTGTCCAAGAACCCAATCCTTATTAATTGCCAGTAGTGAGGACATAAAACGCAATTTATCGCGCACCCGCCGCTTGTTTCCCTTTTCTATGAGTTTGCGTAGGGCGCCCCCATAAATAGAACAAGAGTTTCTCTAAGTATTTTGGGCACAAAATGAAACCCCCAGTCGTCTATGTTTATTTTTTTAGTTAGTAGGTACCTACAAGACGTAGCACTAAGAGCGTGATTTCATAACCCAGTTACTTTCCGGAACTTCACGCTACATAAAGTTATGCTAATCAGGAGTTTCTTGAATATCTCGTGACTCGTTGCATATACTTTATGGAATATTCCTGTAGCCAATTTGGCGCTGGCTTACGCTCTTGGGAAACAGGTGGATAATGAAAATCATATAAAATATATACTGTTATTGTTTTCAAGACCCGAATTGAATTTCATCATGGCGTAGGTAGGATTTCATGGTAAATGATTAGTACTCCTTCAAATTTGACGCATTTAGGCTATTGTCGGACTATTCCTATAAATCTTATTATCTAATGAATTATAAACATACCTATTTGAAACAATTTGGTTAGGAATGCCTATCTAACTATCAGCAGAAGGACAGATCCTAGCTATTATATAGGTCCTATATTATAGCTAGGATCTGTGAAATATTATTTACTAGCTGGTGCCCGCGACTTCGTCTGCGCATAAAAAATATTAGTATGGAAGTATAGATTATTAACTTAATAAAATTCTTAGTCTGCTCATTTATTACTTACTACGAGTGTTCGTATAACACTTTGGACACAAATCACGAATTAATTAGTAATTTTTTCTATATCTTTAGTTTGAACGCACCAATACGGTATTGTATAATCCCAATGCGAATAGTCTGAGCGCTATCATAATTCAGGTTGCCGGTAGACAGTGGATCAGACTGGCGCAAAACCGTGGTGCATGGCGTGCGAGAGAAGAGGCCTATGTCCAGCAGTGGGCTCTTACAGGCTGATGATGATGATATCATAGTATGTACATACATACTTCGAAGCTAGGTAATGTTCGTAAGGGGCGCTCAATAACACGCTAGCAGTCTGAGCACTATCATAGTACTTGTAAGCTGGAAAATGTTTTTCAGGCGCACTCACTCGCGCACTAACTCGCGAGTAGTCCGAACGCTATCATAGTACTTGGCAGCTCGGGAATGTTTTTAAGCCACAATCACTAACTCGCGGGCACTCAAAGCGCTATATCTGTACTTGAAAGCTGGGGAATGTTCTGAACTCACTAACTCGCAAACGTCTGAGCGCTATCATAGTACTTGGCAGCTCGGTAATGTTTGTAAGTCACAATCACTAACTCGCGTGCAGTCTAAGCGCTATATCTGTACTTGAAAGCTGGGGAATGTTCTAAGTCGCAAACTCGCAAACGTCTGAGCGCTATCATGCATGGTACATGGCAGTTTGGAAAGGTCTGTAAGCCACAATCACATATTCGAGTGCAGTTTTACGCTATATCTGTACGTGCAAGCTAGGAAATGTGAAGGTCCAGTCCAACGCCCGAATACTTTAATCCCGTTTATTCAATACGAGCTTTCCCGGCTTACTTCGTTACGCCATAGAATATAAGATACTACAAAAGACTTGGCTTTATAGACTATGTTCTTTTGACTGCCCAGAATGGCCGAATTAAAAACAAACAACAACAACAAACCACCTGTCAAAATATGTAAACAACGGAAAAATATTGCACCTTGAAGTTATATTATTTGAGTATAGATCCCTAATTTTTTTGAAAATCTAATATAGCCTATGACACTCGGGGTTAATGTAGCTTCCTACCAGTGAAATAATTTTTCAAATCGGTTCAGTATTTCCGGAGCCTATTCGTTACAAACAAACAAACAAACAAACAAATCTTTCCTCTTTATAATATTGGTATAGAAGATTATAAAAAACTAGAGGCTGCCCCGCGGTTTTTCCCGCGCAGATTTCTCATAAACACAAAATTCCCGTTTTTTCCCGTTCCCGTGGGAATTTCGGGAAATCCTTTCTTAGTGCTCACCTACACTCCCTAAGGAACCTACATGCAAAATTTCAGCCCGCTACGCCCAGTAGTTTCGGCTCTGCGTTGTCTGTCAGTCAGTCAGTCAGTCAGTAACGGAAGAGTTTTATATATATAGATAATATCTGCCGTTCTTGACTTAAAAATAGTGTGATTCACACCCAAATTCACATTATTCCCGTGGGAATTCCGGGATAAAAAGTAGCCTATCTCCTTTCTCAGGCTCTAGACTAGACTATATATAGATTATTATTATAGTGTGCCCCCGCGGCTTCGCCAGCGCACTTTCCCTGGAAACATAAAATTCCCAATATTCCCGTGGGAATTTCGCGATAAAAAGTAGCCTGTGTCCTTTCTCAGGCTCTAGACTATCCATATACTAAATTTCATTCAAATCGGTACAGTAGTTTTCTCAGAAAAGCAGGGCAGACAGACAGACAGACAGAGTTACTTTCACATTTATAATATTATAAAGTATGGATTACTATGAATTTAACAACTACGTACCCGATCTGTGGGTTATATTTCTCTCCGGAATTAGGATAGACGATAAGCGGAATGGGCGCGGATGGTCGGTCGTCGTTGAAGCCGGCGACGAGCTTGGCCACGGAGGAGGGCGCGCAGCAGTTGACGCCCACCGCGACCAGCTGATCCGGGTTTTGTTCCCAGCACTTTTTCGCTACCTTTTGGAAGCTTTCGCCATGCGCTATGCTTTGGTTATCCTGTATCAAAAGTAACAGATTTTAAAAATGTGCGTTAACGCATCCGTGCCTTACCTACCTATGTAAACTTAATAAAAATATGCTCATCTACCTCGGCGACACATATTTTTATTTTGGTATACTTACCTAATTAAAAATAAGTACATCTGTGTATAGGTACAACGTGTTTATTAAAAACTTGTTTTTTATTGATGGAGTTTGTTCTGCACACTTTAATAAAAAACAGATCCCAGAAGACCTTAAAGGATCACAATGAATATAAATAAATAGAAAATAACAAGACACTTTATCATGGCTTTATAATAAAAACAATAAGTCCTTTCGTCAAATTCCTTTTTTATACCTCTACCTTCACAAAAAAACTTAATTTGCTTACTTGTTAAGTGTTAGAAAACATACCAACCAATTGTTAGTAATTACATTACAGGTAAATGTAAACCTCAGGGAAATAAAATCTATAAGGTTCTAGAGTAAAGTAAATAAGGAGTTACTATTCCAACTGAAATCGCTTCAGAGTGGCTACACCAAACAAGCCAGAGGTTTCGTAAAAGATTCAAATACAAACAGAGCAAAATAATTCCTAACGGCATAGAAGTGTCAGTAGGTTGGTTTCCAGCAATTCCCAATTCAATTCCGTTGCGAAGTCGAACGGCCGAGGTGATTCGCGTGCACACGCTCGCATACATATGTAAGGAAATCGTGTACTAACCGTCCATTGTGTTGTGTTGTGTGCAACTTCACCTTCAGCTTGTGCTAGAGTGAACTTCAAAGCGCCAACCTTTTTTTCCTAAAGCCGATTAGTCTCAAACGGTGCTAGAGTTCAGTCGGCTTTAAACATTGGTTAACGGGTACCAACAACGATTATTAATAAGCACAATAACACGTACCTACACATAGCAAAACCTTAATTGCTTGAGATAGAGAGTACCAACTAAGGAGTCTTCAGGAAAAGCCCCTCGCCACCTTCATCTCATAACGACCTCCACACTTTCAATGATTCTATGCTACAAAAACTACAAATATTAAACTGACCTTGCAACTAAAAGCCAGCCATGCCTTAGTCCCGGGGAATTCCTTAAGCAGGTCGACGAGCATCTCGGCCTCTTCCTGGCACGGTATCGTCTCCAGCGCGAGCAGATCCACTCCGCCGGCCACCAGCGCCTGCATCCTTGGCCTGTGCCACTCTCTCATAGTCTGTAATAAGTAATATAATAATAATAATAACACATCACACAGAGCCCCTAACTAGGAAGAACCTGTATCTAGGGTGCCCGAAACACACACAAAGACGAACATCACACCCAGACCGGAAACAAACATCGATATTTATCATATCAATATTCGCCCCGCCCGGGAATCGAACCCGGGTGCACTCGCTTACTCAGTCCACATCACTGCCATGCCAACTGAGCCACGGAGCAGTCGGCAGCAATATACTACGGATAAAACCTAACCCTCTTTAAATTAATACAAAGTTGTAAGTACTTTTAATATAAAGTTGTAAGCCAGATAATTAAAATGGTTTTTAACGTGAAATTTTTTTTTTTTTTTTTTTACTACTAAGCGCCCCGCGGCTTCGTTAGCGCAATTTCCCTTGAAACAGTAAAATCCCAAATTTCCGTTCCTGTGGGATTTTCGAGATAAAAAAAGTCTGTGGTATGTACCTGCACCGATAATCTGTGTACCAAATTTCATTTCAATAGGTTCAGTAGTTTTGGCGTGAAAGCGAGACAGACAGAGTTACTTTAGCAATTATAATATTAGTATGGAATTATACCTAAGCACAGAGAATATAAACTTACTTAAACCTAGTATATATTTTTAACTCAATAAATTATTTCGACTTCCGAAACGAACGGAATTGTCAATACAAACATTTAGCAATGGTTTAGTAACTTCCGAAAGTTTAACTCCAAATCCATTAAGACGTTGAAGAGCCTTGCAGAAAAACATCTTATAACTCGTAAAGTATTCTAGTTTAAAGTAGGTACATAGATAGTAGACATAAACAGAATTATTTGTATAGATAAGTTGTTTAGGTAAGTAAGTATGTACTGATCGTACATAATGTCACATCAAATCATATGACCGTAGGAGATGTTTAATTAGTGGAAGTCGGCTGCAGAAATAACGTTTTTCTAACCTGAATAAATTCACAAACAAAGGTTCCAATCAACCGAATGACTACCTCGCAACATAAATATATTTTCTTAACTCGACGAGAACCCGGTGCCTATTTGTTCTAGGTGCTGTTAATTAAATGTCCAGCCCATTCAAATGGGGACGCTCCAAACGAAAATCACTCACAAAAAAGAAGGAGAACGATATCGCCAGTGTAAATTTTAATTCCAGTCAACTTTACGGCCCTCTTTACGATTTAAATGGCGCTTTCAACCTTTATTGGGATATGCATTTATTTCATTGCTTTCTAGTGGGGTCCAATAAGGATTTTTGAATTTACAAAGTGTGAATTTTTTTAGAAAATTATTTCTTACACTAGCTAGAGTGTAATGGCATTACCCAGATTTTATGTGTTTTACAACAAATGTTGAATCTATTTTTTACACAATATGTAGCGAAAAATCCTTACATTACAAGTTTGGTAACTATTTAACTCCATATTACAAAACTGAGAAACCTAAGTACTTGCTTAACTTAATAAGAGTTAAGTTTGAAAGTAGTAAATAAGTCTCTCTCTACCTATAACTATAAGTAGGTTCCTACATGTTTAAATATACCTATTGCCTTTTACTGCGGTGGTGCGGACATTACTCAAAAGTTATAAAGTGAAAAGTTTATGAACGTAAAACCTTTGACTGTTCAAGTATGGCAGCTAATAATAAAAAAAACCTGAAAACAAATTTACGGCTCTTAGTGAGAGCTTTTGGAAATTAATTTTCTAACGGCTGCATTTAGGGCCCGACGACCTCGATGACGCGGGTGTCGAAAATAGTCAAAGGTCCCCCTCCCTCGTTGTTCCTAAATAACTGCTTGCGGCCTGATTTTTTTATAGATTCGCGATATCGACGGGCTTTTTTAATGAAGCGTGTTTATCATCTCAGTGATTTTACATGATCTGAAAGTATATAAAATACATAAAGACAAATCCTAGGTATATTAGGGTGACAAATCAACATCGAGCTATACTTGTAGGTACTGCGCTGTGTGCTGTGCTGTGTTTCATAAGCTACATTTTTTTAACAATCAACATCAGGCTGTACTGTGATTTTCTTAGCTCAGTATTAAAAGTAATCAGCAGTAATAAAAGTAATAAAAACATAGCAGAGTTCGGCACAGCGCGGCTCAGCACGGCAGGTAGCGCGCCTCGCTCGAGACTGCTGCGATTTTTAACAGACGGTAGCCTCACACAGCGCAGCACAGCATGGTTTGTTTGTATCCTCATTTAAATATTAGACGAGCGAGTTGAACAAACATAGCACAGCGCAGCATAGTTCGATGTTGATTTGTCACCCTAAATATAGTGGCGTTGGGCTTCAAAGTTATGTAAATGGTTTACCTACCTCTGTGGTAGTGGTGTCCGCGTAACTGCCGTCGTATTCAGATCCATCGTGCAGGTGCGCGCCGTAGGGCCCCACCGACCCTACTAGCAGTGGAATGTGACCTGGAATCATAATTGCGCTCTATATCTTTGTGCCTACCGTCCCAGCATACATCTGATATTAGGCGTATATGCGTACCAAACGGACCAACATATTGCCTCGTTCCGTAACGTCTAACAATATTTATTTTAATTGGTAATTTTACTGTAAAAAGTATATAAAACCAAAATTTAAAAATTTAAAAACCCCCGACCGAGTCAGATACCCTCATCAACTAAACTAGAACTAGAGCTGATTATCTTTAAAAGGTCAGGGCTACCTTACTGTATACTTTCAATAGCATTGAAGTAACAGGAAGTAAAATTCAAAATCGATAGGACATATGGACGGTAAGTAGTTAGATCCCCTCATCCCCTATTTAAGAGCTGATCATCTTCAAACGGCTGAACAGGTCAATGTTACCTCCCCACATACTTTCAATATCATAGAAGTAACACGGTACCAAATTTCGAATCAATCGAACATAAGGAAGTCAGTTAGATACTCTCATCAACTAGAAGAAAGCTGATGATCTTCAAACGGCTGAACAGATTTTCATGAAACATGGCTAAGAACACTTGGGCTAAAATTATTTACGACACAAACAAAAAAACTAAACGAAAATCGGTTCATCCATTTGTGCTCTACGATGCCACAGACAGACAGATACACACGTTAAACTTATAACACCCCTTTGTTTTTTCGTCGGGGATAGGAAGAATAAACGTTGTGTCAAATTGAAATTATCTATACCAATAATAAAGAGGAAAGATTTGATTGTTTGTTTGTTTGTTATAGGCTCCGGAAATACTGAACCGATTTGAAAAATTCTTTCCCTGCTGGGAAGCTACACTATCCCAGAGTGACAAAGGCGATTTTAGATTTTTTTTAAAATCCTTACTTAAACTCAAATAAATTAATTCAAGTTGCATTTTTTTCCATTGCTTACATAGGGTAAGCAGTACAATGATTGGCCCCTTAAGAAAAGTTTTGACTTTGAACATTTCTATGTGCTAAATAAGGTTCAAAATTGAAAAACTATTAATGTAGGATGGTAGCTCATTTATCTGAGAATAAGATTAAACCACAGGAATCGTTATTTGCTAGCTTATAAACAACTTTATCAATAAAAATATAAAAATGTAGCGAAAAGTACAGTCATTGGCAGGGTATGTACAAAAATTGGCATACCCTAGTACAATGATTGGCATGACAATCATTGTACTTTTTGGGCATTGGCATGGCCAATCTTTATACTTTCCTAGGCCAATGACTATACTGATCCATTAAATTATTCAATAATGATGCCCAGACAATTTTTTTTTGAGCTCAAAAACTGAAAGGTACCTTTCATATACCTAAAATCGCACTATTATCTCTCGGAAATAAGAATACTAAATAAACAAGACAAAATAAAAAGAACATAATCAAATTGGTGTATTATTTAACTACAAATTTAGTACAATGATTGGCATAGGGAAAAGTATAATGATTGGCATGGCCAATCACACAAAAGTACAATGATTGGCCCTGCCAAAATCTAGTTCCTCTGATTTTATTAAATAAAAAGATTTAGCATTTTAAACGCAATTGTTGATAAGATTTGATTTAATATTTTAATATAAATAATATTAAAAAGCAAAAAATACAATGATTGGCATAGATGCCAATCAACTGATACTTCATACTTACCACAGGTACTAATGTTGGCCTACCTATTTTTGAGGTTAATCTTTAGTGTTTTTCACGAATTACCGTAAATGAACCTGAATTGAAGTGTAATAAACATATATGGAAACATATATTGCAATTTAAACAAGAAGAAAACGAGTAAAACCATTCTAAAAGTTACGTACTTCTTACGATTTCATAAGAAAACACACCATCTGTTGTAGTCCAACACAAAGTATTTTTTTAATCAATTGCTAGCTGTTGCATTTAAAAACTATTAATTTCGTTGTAGAGTGTTTTAAATAAAGAAAAATATAAATATTTTTTCATTTCTGGTATATAAATACAACTCTTAATAAATAGATTTTTCATTGAAGGGGCCAATCATTGGAGGGGGGCCAACATTAGTACTGCTTACCCTATTTTGAAAGGTGGGTTTGTTGTTGTTGTTTGCTTCTTATTCGTCCATTCTGGAGAGTCTAAGAAACAAAGTCTGTAGAGCCAAGTCTTAAGTAGTGTCTTATATTCTATGGCGTATCGAAGTTAGCCGGGACAGCTCGTTTTGAAATATTTATATCATTTATAAAGTCGTACCTATCTATATAACTTGTATCATACAGTGAAGTTTTATTGAATTTTTAGCAATTTTTCTGTTATATTGAATGAATGAATGAATGAATGATATCTTTATTGCACAAAAAACACAAAAACAAGAACATTAATAGTACAGTAAGTTGACAAAAGGCGACCTTATCGCTTTAAGCGATTTCTTCCAGGTAACCTGTTTTTTTTTATACATAAGGAAAAAGAAGACAATTATATGTTGTTATTTGTATGCTCTCCGGATTTCACTAAATTCATTCGTGATGAAATATATGAACTTGTATTTGTGGCGATCGTCTTATTAATATTAAGTATGTAAGTAGATGTTTAAACTGTCTAATCGCATTGTTTAGAATACGCCGCTGTGCGGCCGCGCTATACATACTTACGTAGATCGACATGTTTATAAAAACTAGTTCAGTGCACCGCTACGCGTCTTACGTGACACATCGAGTTATCGAATTATAATAATTTAATACCAGCTGTTTGTACCTATGCCTGATCACGAGCCAGAACCAGAACGAGCCGATGCATTCGCCGATGCATTGGAACAAAATGTGTTTCGCGTTAGCGTGAAGGTGCCGCCATTTTGGCCCGACAAGCCGGCCCTTTGGTTCGCTCAACTAGATGGACAGTTCGAGTTAAACCGATTAACAGTGGATGCTACGAAGTTTTATTGTGCTATTTCGGTGCTTGACTGCAAATACGCTGCGGAGGTTGAGGATATTATTACCAATCCGCCAGCCCAAGATAAGTACAACACTTTGAAGCGGGAATTGATAGCTCGTGTTTCCGCCTCCAAAGAACAAAAGACCAGGCAACTGTTATCTCACGAGGAGCTCGGAGACAGGAAGCCGAGCCAGTTTCTTCGACACCTACGTAGTTTGGCCGGTACAGAAGTTCCAGACGACTTTCTCCGCACTCTGTGGTCGAATCGCCTCCCTACTTATTTACAAGCGATTATTGCTACACAATCCAGGATGGATTTAGATGAAGTCGCGCAACTCGCCGACAAGATTAACGAAGTTACACCATCAGGTTCCGCTATCTCTGCACACCAGGTGGCAGCCACTTCATCTTCTTCGCCGATGAACCCTATTCACGAGCTGAACCGCAAGATAGACGCACTCACACGACGTGTAGAAGCTCTCTCGACAGACCGTGGACGCCGGAATTTCCGATCCAGGTCTCGCAGCCAGCATGGACGTCAGCGGTCGAACAGCCGCGCAGGTGCCGGCAACGACAAGCAGCAAGGGATGTGTTGGTATCACCGGATCTTCGCGGAAAAGGCAGCTAAGTGTCGTACCCCATGTAATTACGCTACAAAAAACGAGATGGACAGTCGCTAGCCGCGGCGAGCGCCTGTTCAGCAGTATCCAGCCGCCTGTATGTGACCGATCAAGGTACAAAAACTCAGTTTTTAGTGGACACCGGTGCTGATCTGTGTGTATATCCGCGAACATATTTACGTGGTGACAAACGTCCTAAAACTAACTATGATTTGTACGCGGCAAACGGTACTTCGATAAGTACCTACGGTTGGATTACTTTAAATTTAAATTTAGGTTTAAGAAGAGCCTTTACTTGGCGTTTTGTAGTTGCGGATATTTGTAAACCCATTATTGGGGTCGATTTTTTAAAGTTTTATAACTTGCTTGTTGATATTCGTAACTCGCGTTTAATTGACGCGACGACGTCACTCACATCAGCCGCTACAGTAGTTTCTAACACTAATGACTCGTCTTTGCCTCAGATAAAAGTCATGACCGGTGATTCGATTTACCATAAACTTCTTAAAAATTACCCGGATATTACTAAACCGACTGGTAACCCGTGTGAACGTAAGATTAAGCATAAAACGCTTCATTACATTCACACTACGCCGGGACCACCTGTTTTCGCGAGACCAAGACGTTTAGCCCCCGATAGATTGAAAGTTGCTAGGCAGGAATTCGAGGATATGGTGCGCACGGGAATCGCGCGTAGGTCAGATAGCGCGTGGTCGTCCCCTCTGCACTTGGTACCGAAGAAAGATAAGGGGTGGCGGCCGTGCGGCGACTACCGCGCGCTCAACGCTCGCACCATACCTGACCGATATCCTATAAGGCATATTGCAGACTTTACACACAATCTTACTAATTGTACTACCCATTCTAAATTAGATTTGGTAAAAGCATACAATAATATTCCTTTAAATGAGGCAGATATTCATAAAACAGCGATAACAACTCCATTTGGGCTATTTGAATTTCCTTACATGGGTTTTGGGCTTAGGAACGCCGCACAAACGTTCCAACGATTTATGGATGAAGTTTTAAAGGACCTAGACTTTGTTTATCCCTATATTGATGATATTTTGGTGAGTTCCCGAAATCAAGCAGAACACCTGGAACACCTGAAAATAGTATTCGAAAGGTTGAACCAGTATGGCACTCTTTTAAACGTTAATAAATGTGTTTTTGGGGTCTCCGAGATCGAATTCTTAGGTTATCTTATCACACCTGAAGGTACAAAGCCTACAACTGATAGGGTACAGGTCATAAAAGATTTTCCGCGACCTAAAAATATAAAAGAATTGAGACGTTTTCTCGGAACAATTAATTTTTACCGCCGTTTTATTCCAAATGCCGCGCGTGTACAAGCGCCGTTACACTCGTTGCTAGCCGGTCCAGCTGTGAAAAACACAAGCGTTATCACGTGGACGGATGACCTTGACAACGCTTTCCTACAGTGCAAGGAAAGTATTGTCAAGGCAACTATGATAGCGCATCCCGTAGCTTCCGCTCCGTTATGTATCGTAACGGACGCGTCCGAGGTTTCCATAGGGTCACATATATCGCAGAAGGTAGGCAACGACTGGCAACCATTAGGTTTCTTTTCTAGGAAACTTAATACGGCTCAGAAAAAATACAGCGCGTATGACCGCGAATTGTTGGCTATTTACGAATCCGTTAAATATTTTAGACATATGGTCGAACTAAAGCCTTTCTTTATACTAACGGACCACAAACCTATAGTTTCAGCTTTTCAAAAAGTACCAGAAAATTGCTCACCGCGACAATTTCGTTATTTTGATTTTGTATCACAATTTACTACCGATGTTAGGTACATCGCGGGCGAGGACAACATTGTTGCGGACGCGTTATCACGAATTGAGACGATTGCAGACAGCATTGATTTTGACGCATTGTCTAAATCGCAAAATACCGATAGCGAACTACGTATGCTCTTAAATAAAGGTTCCTCTCTTAAGTTAGAAAAAGTAGTTATGAATAACAGCACACTCAAACTTGTTTGTGACGTCACCGGAGTGACGCCACGCCCGTATATCACGCCCGAGTTTAGACGACAGGTCTTCGACAGTTTACATGGACTCAGCCACCCTAGCGCTAGTGTTACCATTAAAATGGTCACTGAGCGTTATGTTTGGCCAGGAATAAAAAAGGATTGTAGAACTTGGACACGAACGTGTATACCATGTCAAAGGTCAAAAGTATCTCGACACGTACACTCGCCAGTTCATCAGTTTGTTCCTCCTTCGTCGCGTTTTTCTCACGTGCACGTAGACCTAGTCGGCCCATTGTGTATTTCAAACGGATACCGATATTGTTTGACGGCAGTGGATAGGTTCACTCGCTGGCCGGAAGTAGTTCCGTTGTATGATATCACGGCAGAAAGTGTAGCTAAAGCCTTCATATCTACGTGGATATCGCGATTTGGCTGTCCGGAACGTATTACGACAGACAGAGGTAGACAGTTTGAGTCACATTTATTTCAGCAGTTAGCATCTTTGACAGGCGCGAATCATTTGAAAACCACGGCTTATCACCCGGCTGCAAATGGTTTAGTCGAAAGATTTCACAGGCAGTTAAAGTCTTCTATAATGTGCCATGATAACGAAAATTGGACGGAAGTATTACCGTTAGTTTTGTTAGGTATTCGAAGCGCCTGGAAGGAAGATTTGTCAGCTACGACCGCGGAACTCGTGTACGGTCAAACATTGCGTCTTCCCGGAAATTTCTTTCAGCCGACGACCGATGCGGTGATCGATCATACAGATTTTCTTGCTAGGCTCAAATCACATATGAAACAGCTACAACCAACTACGGTTAAACGACATGGTACACAGAAATTATTTATTTTTAAAGACTTGTACTCTGTTTCACACGTTTTTCTTAGGCGTGACACCGTAAAAAGGTCATTACAGCCACCGTACTCAGGGCCGCATTTAGTTTTAAAACGTAATGATAAAACCTTTGAAATCGAAGTCGGTGGGAAAAACGTAGTGGTCTCTGTAGATAGGTTGAAGCCCGCATATGTTCTTTGTGAAACAGCTGACGATATCGTTACAACGACGAGTCATAGTTCAACACCCGCACCAGTAAATACGACACCTGAAAAGGATGTAAGAATTTCGCGTTTTGGTCGGAAAGTCCGTTTTCCGAATTATTTTCGACCTTAAGGTCTCCGTGGGGGCTGATGTGGCGATCGTCTTATTAATATTAAGTATGTAAGTAGATGTTTAAACTGTCTAATCGCATTGTTTAGAATACGCCGCTGTGCGGCCGCGCTATACATACTTACGTAGATCGACATGTTTATAAAAACTAGTTCAGTGCACCGCTACGCGTCTTACGTGACACATCGAGTTATCGAATTATAATAATTTAATACCAGCTGTTTGTACCTATATACATAAGCGTAGTGCCTAACTATTATTGTGGACTGAACAATACAGCGTTTTACTTGTTCCTGAAATTTGGTGTTTGATTTACTCTCCGGGACTGGACACGTGGTTGGATCATCCTCCGGGCTACTGTGGGAGCCCCTACTACTTCATCCCCACATATTCACATATTTAAACATTGATACTTACCTTTTTTTAAATAATACTTTATAATAAATACTAAGTAGCTGACCCGGCGAAATTCGTACCGCCTTGCGTTCTAAATTTTGAGAATATTCTAGCCTATGTCATCCGGGTATAGTGTAGCTTCCCAACATTGAAATAATTTTACAAATCGGTTCAGTACTTTCGGAGCCTATTCAATGCAAATAAACAAACAAACACACAATCAGATCTTTCCTCTTTAAATCGGTATAGATTTTTTAATACCTGCTCATTCATGCTACAGTTGGATATACTCAAAGTACTTTATTATTACATACATTTGCGTGGGTTTTCAGATAAACTTATTTGAAATATTTAGCATAAATATGTATAAGTGCGTAATTAATGCGAGCTTGCGTCCGCGTCCGCTCCCCGAACCTTTCCCGCGAGTGTATGTTGGGAGCTACCGGAAAATGTAAACAATACAAAGTTCTAAAATCTTTATCGTAGATCGTACCTACATATTTGCTAAGATATTTAAGTATAATTTTATAAAGGTAGATTTACTGAAACATTAGGTACTTAGAATACCTACCTAGAGTACTAAAAACAAACTGCAGTTTGTCTAAAGTAATTAACGTTAAGTGATGGGTCTGCCTGTACTACTGACTAACATTTAAGTTTTTTTTTATTTATTTAAGACCAGTTTACAATACTTACTATAGGTTGGTTACATGCATTTAGCTGCTAGCGAAAACTTAGTTGTTTATCTGTAGCAGCGAGCGAGACAGTCTATAAACCAGGGATGTCCTGAATGTAGAATTTTAAACATTTTCGAATGCGAATGCTAGACGTGCGAATGCCATGTTGGACAAGGTCAGTGAAAAGAAGTTTAGGTATAGAAAAACCATCACCTTTAAACTATGTATTTACTAATGAGGGGTTTTAAAGTGACTTAAAAAAATGGTTTCGTAATACGCCCGTAGATGGCGTTGTCTAAAGTAATAGACAAAAATATAGGTAAATAAAATCAGTTCAAATTACCTTAAAAAGTTTAAAACAAAACAAGAACTACATATTATTTGACTATCGCATGACGAGTTTCAATTTTATTTTGAGATTTCAATGATTGATTTCAACTTGACCTATAGAGTTTTTCATCTGATCTGATATTGGCGTGATAATACATTTGATTTTTTTCTGAGATGTCAAATTGAAAACCTCTCATTGCTTAGCTGTAAATACCGATAGGACATAGGTCCCGTACATTATAATCTTATTGTATCGTTTTACGATATATTACTATTAAATTTTTTGTAAATTTATAAGCCTAAACGCCAAAACTACTTAACTAATTCAAATAAAATTTTGTACCTACAGCATTTATCCCGAAAATCCCACGAGTTCGGAAAAGTTTGAATGGAAATTGCGCCGGCGAATGGGGCGCTCACTAAGTAGTAAAAATAGCAAAAAATCATTTTAACACCCATTTCGTTATCGCAAAGGATTTATCTCGTATTTATTCACAAATTATAATTTCTTATTTTGCGTATTATATTAAGAAAAACAAATAAGTACCTATGCTTAGGTTTTGCCAATAAGTATTGCAATCAATGTATTTAATAAAGTTGTAATAAAGTAGTTCTTCTAGGTAGGCTTAATTATCTCTTCATTAAATTAAATGTAACGCACAAAATTATAGGGAACAAAAACCCATCGACTGTTGTTGCCTGAAAGTGATTGTCATCATTGTGTTGTGATTCGAGTAGAGTGCGCGCCTGCGCAGTGCACAGTCATCCGCATCCGCAGGCCGCGCTCATGGAGAAGTCAAAGCGAGAAGCGGTAGGTACTAAACTAAGGTTTCCATAGTAGAATTCAGAAAACCGGGCTTTTCGCCTAGTTTAGCCAAAATGTTGTATGAAAAAGTCGTTTAAAAAGCCAAGCTAACTTTCATATTCATGCATACGTATACAATCTAATGCCTACGGGCCGGATAGCCTTAAAAAATCCAGGTAAACTTCCAGCCTACCTTACACTGACTTTATGCGTTTGGAACCTTTTCCGGGAGGGGCGATGGTTGAGGTTGCCGCCGCGGACAGAGCGAGAATGCAAACGAGGACGACTTTAGAAAGCAAGTGTATAAGGATTCGGAAATGTCAAACGATACACATATTATATTACTAGCTTTTGCCCGCAGCTTCGCACGCGCTTTTTTTTTAAATCGTTAATTATTGGTTGATTTACGACTCAGGATTTTGGTGACATCATTTCTGATCGCACCCATACCTCCTAAAAATATCTATCTTTATTTCAGTTCCCGTGGCAACTCCATAAATTCATTTCTACACTCCACCATTGAGACACTGAAACTTCTAACATTTCTATTTTAGCTGGTTGGGTAAAAGTAGTTGGATATACGTACTTATATACCTAAAATTTGCACCTACTCGAGTAAAAAAAAGTTGAAGATTTTTAGGCGCTTTATGTTTTTGGGAATGTTACGTTACCATGTGAATTTTGGTTATTTTTTTCTTAATAGAACTCTGAATCTAATTACACCCACTGAAGAACCCGTTTTCCTATTTTTACTTGGAAATAAAGAAATACATATACATTGTTTTAATACTAACTAAGGAGTCCCGTTTTACGTTCCCGTGGGAATTTAGTATATTTCTTCCTTCCAACACCCTTACACTTGTAGACCAAATTTCACGTTGGCATACTCAAGGAAATTGATTTTTCATACTAAACAATTAGTCCTGTAACCCTATTCCCATGAGAATTTAATTAATTCCTTTCTTCAACACCCTTTCATCTACTGAGGAACCTGTACACAAATTTCACGTCGAAACACTCAAGGATGTCGATTTTTCATTCTCACTAAAAAAGTCCCGTAATTCCTGTTCCCGTGGGAATTTCGTAAATTCCTTTCTTTCAACACTTTTTCATTCACTGAGAAACCTGTACACCAAGTTTCACGTCGATACACTCAATAATGTCGATTTTTCATACTAACTAAAAAGACCCGTAATTCCCGTTCCTGAGGGAATTTTGGGAAATTATTTCTTAGCGGATGCCTACGCCATAACATCTACCTGCATGCCAAATTTTAGCTTAATCCGTCCAGTATTTTGGGCTGTGCGTTGATAGATCACTATGTCAGTCAGTCAGTCAGTCACCTTTGAATTTTATTATATTAAGATGAGCTATTGCGATTACTTTGTCAAAAAAATTCTTATAAGGTAAACAGGTAAATGTATATCTTTTAGCCAGTTAACAGCATGCCACAGTATACTACGTCGACTGTGATTTATTAAGTGTCGCCTAGGTGGTATCTCGGAAAGAAGCCGCCAACAACGACAAATTACGTATTGTTGCAAAAAGAAAATATTGCTGGAAAATAGGGCGCTATGGATCAATCATGGAAAATTTTAAATTGCTTCAGTCTTCTCAAAAAAGGCACGATGCTGCCAACCTATTATTGATCCGCCTACACTCACTTTTTTCACTAGGTGATCGTTCATTGTTTACCTATTTGTATGTAGTCCTCGTACTCCTCGAGGTACAGGTCGCGCGCACGCTTGGCCAGCTCCACGGCTCGCACGATCAGCTCGAAGGCTTCCTCGCTGGTAACTCCCAGGTGGTCCACAAAGCCCCCGATGGACGCCTGGTAAGTGTTTGTTATTATAATGTCCGCGCCAGCTAAAACATCAAAATTAACATTTTAATATCGATTCAATATTCTGGCAGCGCTCGAGAAATTGCGCAAAAGGACTCTATTCCTACACTCATATGACGAAACTTATTCAATAAACATAAACTTATGGCTAGGCATGCGCCAAACAGGGAAATATTCAAAGTGCTCAACAATTTACAGTTTGCAACTAAACATAAGTAAGTACCTGATACATTGTTCCTTTACTCTTATGTGCTTCTTACTACAATAAAAAATATATAATTATAATAAAAACCATCATAATATCTCGACCACCTGTATTGTTTCATAAGCTATTCCCAGCTAACTTATTTTACTTAAACTAACTACTCGATGAAGCATTTTCGTTTTAAGTATTAAAGTAAGTGAAGATTTATGTACGTTAGGTCTGAAAGTAGGTAATAATGGGGAAGGATGTTGGCACCAGAATGCAGCGTCAATTATTATAATCACGGCGCAGCAGCTGGATTTTGAGCACCAAGCTTCGGGCTAACTTGTATATTTCATTCCTTTACAAAGGCCTAAAATCTGAGTGAAGCTATTTTTCTTTCATAATGGCGTCGCGCTGCGACGACGACGGCACTTTGCATTTTAGCAATCTTAAAAACATCTAAGTAAATATAATCTGAATTATTCTTTAATTTATTAATTTGATCCGATCTTTAGCCAATCGTTAAATAAACGGCCAAGTTCCCTTCCAATTTTCCGGAAGAAATTTATTGTGTAAAATTGGCGAGCTTTAGCATAATTTTCAGTATTTGTTGTTATTCTACATGAAGTGAAGTTGCGACTACTAATTATTTGGTGCCTGTCAGAGATGTACAAGATACCTTAAATAAATTATCTGAATACAAATGCACATAACTTTTTTAATAAGTATTTCAGATACCAGATGCAAATACCTTTCTAAAATAGTATCTGAAATACAAGATACAAAATACGTGTCTTGAAGATACTTTTTATAGATAAAATACTTTTTACATGTTTTTTTTTTTTATATATTTTTTAAGAGTAAATCGCGTTTATTTCGAAAATTAGACACAAAATTATATAACGTATACAAGCTGGCACGGTGAACTTCGTACCGCCATAGAATTTAAGTTTACACAATGTTTGTGTTTTTTTGCATCGAATCAACTCCTAAACTACCGGACCGATTTTTTTTTTACCTTTTTCATCCTACATTATGATCATGATTATTGTATAGATAGATATAGAATGTTCGCAAAAATTCAGAATAGCACAAAGTAGTATAGCGCAAATATAACATAATTAAATTATAGCCTGTGTGCTATTCTGAATTCTTTGAAATATTCTATATAATAATCTAATCTATAGGCTATGTTAATTATTCAAGAATAATTCAGGATTCTAATGGTGTTTTTTTTATATAGGTCTAGATGGACAGAGCCTATTTGATGCAAAGAAAATAAAGAATTATTACAAGAATATTTTTTTTTACAAAAATCTAACACATACATCAACTGAGCACTTCCTATTTTTCGAAATTGGTAAAAAAGGTACTAAAACCTCCTGAATGTAACAAATACTTTACTTGTACTTATCTGAAAACCGCTTCAAAATCGGTTCAGCCAATCGCGAGATAATCGCGGACAAACATACACAGGTTAAACTGATAACCTCCTTTTTTGAAGTCAGTTAAAAATTAAAACGCCATACACAAACACACACTCACAATCCAATCTAAAAGTTTTTTGCAAACAAAGTATCTTCTAGATAATAAGATACCTAACAAAAGTATTTTAATACCAGATACAAAATGCATTTTGAAAAAAGTATCTAGATACAAGATTGAAGATACGTATTTTGTATCTTGTATCTGTATTTTAGATACTTTTATCTTAGATAAGTCACATCTCTGGTGCCTGTTAACCCGATCGGTTTATCAGTAGAGGCTCGACAAAACTGGTTAAAAAAACTTTTTTTTTTGCCATTATATCTAAATTTACGTAATTTTTTAAAGTTTTAGACACCAAAAGACATTTCAAACATTCCATTTAGATTTATCGAGCCGTTTCGGAGATAAGTGCCTTTGACAGACAGACGACGGACGGACGGAATATTCATATTAATAAAGTCCCGGGACGAGTACCCGGAACCTTAAAAATTAACGACTTCTCTTTTCTACATTATGAAAAAAAAATGTCTTACAATGGTTTTAAATGGTAACTTTATCAATTGTATGAAATAATTGAGGTGGTTATTTCGTTCACATGTCAATTTTAATTTCCTGCCTCGCATGCTCTCGAATTTAAGTATATACATAATGGCTGATTCAAAACAGACAAATAAAATTTATCGTATACTTGCTTTTGCCCGCAGCTTCGCACGCGCTTTTTCATTAAAATCGTTAATTACTGGTTGATTTACGACTCAGGATTTTGGTGACATCATTTTTAATCGCACCCATACCCCCTAAAAATATATATATATTTATTTCAGTTCCCGTGGCAACTCCATAAATTCATTTCTACACTCCACCATTCAGACACTGAAACTTCTAACATTTCTATTAGCTGGTTGGGTAAAAATAGTTGGATATACGTACCTACCTACCTAATATAATGTACCTACTTGAGTAAAAAAAAAGTTGAAGATTTTTAGGCGCTTTATGTTTTTGGGAATGTTCCGTTAACATGTGAATTTTGGTTATTTTTTCTTTATAGAACTCTGAATCTAATTACACCCACTGAAGATCCCGCTTTCCTATTTTTACGTGGAAATAAAGAAATATATATAGATACATTGTTTTAAGTTTGACTTGTCCAGTTTGACGTTCCCGTGGGAATTTAGTATATTTCTTCCTTCCAACACCCTTACACTTGTAGACCAAATTTCACGTTGGCATACTCAAGGAAATCGATTTTTCATACTAAATTATTAGTCCTGTAACCCCATTCCCATGGGAATTTAGTTAATTCCTTTCTTCAACACCCTCTCATCCACTGAGGAACCTGTATACAAATTTCACGTCGATACACTCAAGGAAGTCGAGATTTCATTTTCACAAAAAGTCCCGTTATTTCAGTTCCCATGGGAATTTTATAAATAACTTTCTTTCAACATTCCTACATTTGCTGAGGAACCTGTACACCAAGTTTCACGTCAATACACTCAATAATATCGATTTTTCATACTAACTAAAAAGTCCCGTAATTCCCGTTCCCGTAGGAATTTTGTTAATTCCTTTCTTTCAACACTCTTTCATTCACTGAGGAACCTGTACACCAAGTTTCACGTCAATACACTCAATAATATCGATTTTTCATACTAACTAAAAAGTCCCGTAATTCCCGTTCCTGAGGGAATTTTGGGAAATCCTTTCTTAGTGGATGCCTACGCCATAACATCTACCTGCATGCCAAATTTTAGCTTAATCCGTCCAGTAGTTTGGGCTGTGCGTTGAAAGATCACTATGTCAGTCAGTCAGTCACCTTTGAATTTTATATATATAGATAGATATACCTACTAGTCGACCCGGCTAACTTTGCACCGCCTAATACGCCTAATATAATTTATGATTAAACGAACTTACCTGTACGTGAAGTTCTATCATAATTATACGAAGCGCTTCGTCCGAAGAGATTAGTACATACATTACATATTAAGTAGGTTAACACATGTAGTACCGCCTTAGGTCTCGCCACTTCTGCACTATATTTGAGAACTTTTTTTTTTTTTTTTGAAGGTAGTTTATAACTCTCCCGTTCCCCGGCGACCACGTCCCGCGCAGAGCCTCAGTTAGTTTAGAGTCAAGTCCTCAAAATGATATGACATATTTTCCTTGTAAATGGGGACTGAAGGTTTGGGACGGGCGGGAGATTTAGTACTAATCTCTTCGGACGAAGCGCTTCGTATAATTATGATAGAACTTCACGTACAGGTAAGTTCGTTTAATCATAAATTATACTTCGCGCTTCGTCCTCGAGATTAGTACATACATTACATATTAAGTAGGTTAACACATGTAGACCTTGAGAGTAAAGGAAAATATGGTCGATTGTATTTTTAACAAGAAATCTTCATATCATTTTCACAATTCCAAAATAATAATATTCGTAAAGATAAAGTTTATTTTACAAGCCAAATCAAAAAATCTTTATTTTATCCGTATTTAACTAAAATACCAGTTTTTTTTTTTTTTTTTTTTAAATTAGTTACAGCTGTTGCCCTTTATTAAATGGCTTAGGCAAGGCATCAAGTAGCGAAAGTTTACCTCTACCTCTCCAGCTTGCCGTGTTCTTACAGTTTTCACACTAACGACGAAGCGTGCGCGCAGTGGAAAATAGACTAGTATCGTACACTGTCACCATGAGTATTTCCCCAACGGCTGCCGAGATTTCATCGAATTGAAATTAATTTTTGCCCTTGCGAAAATCTTTAATTCTATAAAGCAATCAAAGTTATAGCTCGGCAAATGCCGTGGTTTTTTTTTTTTTTTTTTTTAAGAAAAAGTAAGTTTAACAAAGTCCTGAGTTTTGGTAAGTCTATGTCCATAAAACAAATATTATTTGTATTAGAATAAACGAAAAACATTTGCATTGTGTAAATTGCATGCTGAAAATAATTATAAAAGAGTAAGTTTTTCTAATGAGAGGTCTTTATTTTTAACTGGTTTAATATAAGGCTAAACCCTCGTAGTTTTGCTATAAGTATTACTATAATTTGATTTAATATTAATAAATAAAACTATATCTCTTTATAAACGCAGGCGAAATACCCTTTCAACGTAGTGCCATCATAAGAGTTTAACTAATTTTGTTATAGCAACGAAATCGTTATTCTAATGAAGGAGGCATTCCCCCCGTATCGTCAACGCTTCCCTGATAAGATGCCCGCCAGCAATGTAATCGAAGGCTCTAGCTAGGTATTCGATGATTACTGGAATAAGTTTTTTTTTTTTTTTTGTAATTTAATTAAAAACCTTCGATACGAAAAGTTAAATAAAGATGAGATTCCATGATTGTCTAGACCAATCATGTACTACTAAAATACCTGTAGCTTAATCTGATTCTGTTTTTCACTCAACACCATAGTTCTAGGGTAACTCTTTAATAGAACACGCTTCAGACTCTTTTGTCAGGCGACTAAAGATTTTCTATATGCACAATGTGACTTGAAAAGTCTATGTCAAGGATGACCAAACGCGTTTGTTATAAAAATTAATGCCTACAATAGCCGTTTAGTTCCAAATTATTCGATGTCTAGAAGTTTTCTTCGGCATATCTGCAATAGTATAATCGTAGGATGTACATTTCAATTTATATTATAATAAATGAAAATTAAAATATCACGTTCTTGTTCTGAACATTATAAGGAAACAACATCTCAAGTCAATAGCACTAGCATGTTGTCAGGTGAGGGAATTGTATTGCCTTCATACGATTCATATAAGAGATAGCAATCAAGTTATCGATGTGCATTATTTTTTGGCAATCGACTAACTTTAAAGTTATACCTTTAAAGTAAGGAGCAGAGCTCTGGGTAAATGTGATGTGGTTTTATTTGAGCACCAACCACTGGCTGTCTCGCCATTACGTGGTGCTTCTCCCCCGTAGTTGAGAGCTTTCAGGGAACATATTGCTGCCCTGAACAGTTATCGTTTCTAGAACGGCACTCAATTAGCAATTATTTTGCTAAGCTACCAATTTAATCAGAGCATAATAAAAAGTCAAGAATTTTTACAAATTAATGTGCCATCTTTTAGGTTTAGGGACAATAAACAATGCACTAGCACAATAAACCGGGTCGAATTTTCACGTAGATTCTCTATTTGTTTAAAATATAAGTACTCGCTTTTTTTTTTTTTTTTTGATTTGAAATCTTTTATTATCTCTGGGAAATATTACAACGAGATCATTGGAATCTATGATAACGCCCAAGAATTAATAAGGCATGAAAGGATAAAGCAAGCTTTTTTCCCCGTTCAGGTATATTAGCAATATTTTGTAATTTGATTATTCTGGTAAAAACCTGAACGTCTCACCAAGTAACTCATATATATACGGTAGGTGATAAAAAATCTGTGTTGCAATTTGATTAGATATTTCTTAAAGCTTCATCAGTTTTGTAATTATTTTCTAGATCTTACAGCATTGGTAAGGAATATGTGCGTTTCCAAAATCGAATAATGCAACATAGTACATTCTAAATAATAGTACTTTGGATCTAAATTTAAAGTTATGCGGAGGTCTATAAGCTGGAAAGCATAAATATTTATGAATATATCTTATACTATATGAATATATATATTTATTTATTTTTAAGTGATAATAAATCTTTTTATTTTTGTTTGGTTTCAGTTTTAGATTACGTACGTATAATATATACCTACGTAGGTAAAATTGACAATGGCATGGTTGTAATAAAGAAATAGCATTAATTTATGTGACTTTATTTAAATTTATTAATTTCATTGTATTTTAAAATTGTTTTTTGAGTGTTTTCTTTAGTATATTAATCGCGACCATGTGGTCAGACGACCTAATAAATACCGCAGGAGTGCACCGAATGATGGTCGAACAAGACCGGCCACCGTGGCGACCGTTGGGGGAGGCCCCGTCCAGCAGTGGACGCCTCCGAGCAGATATGATAAATCGTGACTTGTGAAATAAAATAAACCATACGACCTATGTACTATGTTCCTAGTAACAGCGCCGGCTGCAGTAATGCGGCGGCGGCGGATGGCCTGATGGTCACGTAGTGCGCGCGCTGCGGCGCGGCGGCGGCGGCGGCCGGTCCGGGGCGCGCGCGCCGGCTCATGATCCCGCCCGCTCGCTGGCGCAAGCTCGCTAGGCTGCGCTCGCGCGTCCGGCGCGCGCTGCAGCCGCGGCGCCGGCGGCCTGCGGGCTGGAGAGCCCGCCGGCGGCGTAGTAACTACTTAATTATCTGTGACGTTAAAAACGAACTAGGTTTCTTTTGAGGTGCTATTACTTTAGTGTCAGTTTTACCACCGAATTTGCACAGACTAGCGTCTTGTGTATAGCTTCATCAACTATGAAGGTCCTTTACCTTGCTTGGCAGGTACTTATAATTTTTTGGCTTATTTAAAAGCAAAAACGTAAATTTCCATCGCTTTTTGTCATGATTTGCATGATAAGGCACTGTCGATTTGTTATAGCTTGGCTTCGATGCCTCTGTCAATATAAGAATTATAATACCAGGATGTCTTCAAAATAAAGAGGAATCTGTATACGGATACACGTGGAGCTCCATTTTTTGTTGGCAATTAAAACTGCGGGTAGTTTTTTTTTTTTTTTTTACTAAATTACTTTGATATTTTGCTGAATTTTGTGATGACGTAATAAAACTTATTACAGACCTTGCTCCGGTCGTATTAGAGTTCTGCGTCTAATATATAGGTACAGTGTTTTCTTACCTTAGGAACCGCTGTGCTTATCCTGAACGCCCTCGGGCGTGTCTTAATTGTTTCACAACAATTTCGTAGTTCGAAGCTGGAGCCGAGGCTGCAGCGGAGGCAAGGTGGCCGCGGGGGCGGCGTTAGGTGGATCCCTGTCTGGGGATTCGGGCTGAAAAGCCGTGCCAGTACCGATCCCGATACTTCTTCAGTGCTGAGACCCAGTTGTAAAACTGGGCGGAGGTTTAGGCTGTATCTAATTCTAACCTTATTTACGGCACTGATCTAAATGCTATCGTTAAAGATTGGTAAGTAAAGATTTCATATTTTATTATTATTAATAACGGCATGTGGCGAAGATGTCCTAACGACATTTCTGATACATGAATCACACACGGATGAACCCGTTCATCGGTAAGGAGCAAGTCATTCGGGTAAGAAGGTCTGTGTCGAAAAATCTTAACCACCATTTCCGGTTACAAAACTTTTAAGACTATGTATTCACGTTAGGTGAAGTTATTTTGCGGATAGGTCCATCGACTTTCCTGAGCGTGAAAATAATTTATGTACAGCGGATAAGTCCCAACGACTTTCCTGAGCGTAAAAATAAATTATATACAGCGGATAAGTCCCAACGACTTTCCTGAGCGTAAAAATAATTTATATACAGCGGATAAGTCCCAACGACTTTCCTGAGCGTAAAAATAATTTAAGTACAGCGGATAAGTCCCAACGACTTTCCTGAGCTAGCGGATAAGTCCCAAAGACCGTCCTGGGCGTACAATTGATTTTTGGTACTGCGGATAACTCTACGTCAGGACGGACGTACAATTACTTTAGTAGGTACAGCGGATAAGCCCGAACGACTGTCCTGAGCGTACAAAATAATAATTTCAAAAACATAGTTTTTAAATAGGTATATGCAGGAAGGATTACCTTGGATCCGCAGAGCTGGCCTATAGCAAAAGCTGGAGTTTCTTCAAAAGTTTATCACTATGTATTAACGTTATTTTAAACTTACACGTTTTGCACGTTACTGATTCACTTAAATCTTTAGAACGTCGTTTAGAAATTTTCCGAAAATATAATTTAATTTAATTTTGTGAAAATAAAAGAGTGAACCGAGTGGCTCGAGCACTAAAATGCGAATGAGGCTCTGCGCGGGACGTGGTCGCCGGGGAACGGGAGAGTTATAAACTACCTTCAAAAAAAAAAAAAAAAGTTCTCAAATATAGTGCAGAAGTGGCGAGACCTAAGGCGGTACTACATGTGTTAACCTACTTAATATGTAATGTATGTACTAATCTCGAGGACGAAGCGCGAAGTATAATACTATGTTGTGCATGTATTATACTTACTAACATATAAATCTTCCTCTTGAATCACTCTATAAAAAAAACCGCATCAAAATCAGTTTCGTAGTTTGAAGCGTACACAGACAGCGGGAAGCGACTTGCTTTTATAATATGACTGTAGTGATTTTAACATTACATAACATAATCTCACGACTTTTATTTCCCGCGGGGTTAGGCAAAGGTACCAGCTCATCAGAGCCGGACCCACGTTTAGCCAAGTTTATGTTTTTATACCAATAGATAGAATGGTGGTAAGCATTTCGGTAAAGTACTTGCACGGAATCCACATCGCGGTGGGTTGCAGTTTAGGTCAGTACTAAAACTATATCCATTTGCAGCCGGTAGCGTCGTGCTGGGCAATTTTCCATTTCACAAGGTATTGTTGTTAGTCGCTTGTTCAATATTCAACAACATAGGTTAGTGATAATCGCGGGTATGTTTTGTTGTAATCAATACATAGTATAAAATAAATTCACTCCCCGCGTCTGTCGTCCCTATGTATGCTTATATCTTTAAAACTACGCAACGGATTTTGATGCAGTTTTTTTTTAAGTAGATAGAGTGATTCAAGAGGAAGGTTTATAAGTATAATACATGCAAAAAATACTAATAGGTTAGGCGGAACGAAGTTCGCCGGGTCGACTAGTAAAATAATAAAGGATAAATAATAAGTAGTGGATAAGGAGGTGGGTAGCATTTCGGTAAAGTACTTGCACGGAATCCACATCGCGGTGGGTTGCAGTTTAGGTCAGTACGAATTGATTTGGTTCAGTAAAATTTTGTCCTATGTCGCTGCGTTTTCGCGTTACAGCGGATTGAACTTGTCAAAAAAAAAAACTATGCTAAATCATTTGCACGTGTCTGCCTTTGGGGTTCATGGTTACAATCATCTTGAAACTAAATAAAATCGAAAAGGCATAATTAGTGCGTTTTTAACCGACGAAAAAACAAAAAGGAGGAGGTTCTCAATTCGTCGCGTATATTTTTTTTTTTTTTTATGTATGATCACGCATAACTTTTTACTGTGTGGACCGATTTTGATAATTCCTTTTTTAATCGACAGGGTATACCTTGAAGTTGGTCCCATAAAAATTTGAAAATAAAATTCCAACCCTAAGGGTGGAAAAATAGGGGTGACTTTATTGTTCACTCACAGATTGTATTGCCGTGTTGTGATTTACATGATAACTGCTAGGTATAATTATGAGTCTTTTTTATATGAATGTTAATAATCATAATCTCAGCCGATAGACGTCCACTGCTGGACATAGGCCTCCCTCAAAAATCGCCTCACCAACCGGTCATGATCGAACCTCATTCTGTTAGTCCCTAAACCTTCACCAGGTTGTGTGGCCACCTTGTGGGGTGCGACCACCCTGTGGAGGGTGATTGGCTGGGGTCAAAAAAATTAGCCAAAAAAAAACTGAAAAGCAAAAAATAAAACCTTTTTATCAAAAAATTAAACCGCCGAAAAAACTGAAAAGCATTAAATAATTGGAAAACATTTTCTATTAGGACTTAATTTACTCACTTCTTAAAGTAATTTTGGTTAACCAAGAAATTTTGAGTCGGTGCCACATAATCAACGAATAACGATCACTAAATTACCTGAAATTCAAAGAAATAACCGAAAAACGTGTGCCGCCGCGCATCGCGCTATAGGTAGTTAAGGAATTTGCTTGTGTGGTGTGGCACCGACTTAAAATTTCTTGGTTAACCAAAATTACTTTAAGAAGTGAGTAAATTAAGTCCTAATAGAAAATGTTTTCCAATTATTTAATGCTTTTCAGTTTTTTCGGCGGTTTAATTTTTTGATAAAAAGTTTTTATCATGGGACGGAGTTGTAAAAATGTAAAAAAAAAAAACTATGCTAAATCATTAGCACGTGTCTGCCTTTGGGGTTCATGATTACAATCATCTTAAAAACCACGAAAATCGAAGAGGCAGACACTTAGAGCTCTGCGTTTTCATGGGACGGAGGTGCAAAAATGTAAAAAAAATACTACTAAATCATTTGCTCTCGATTCTAATTGTGATCATTCGATTCATTTGGACTCCCTGGATAAAAAAAACCATTTGGAAGACACTTTGCTCGCTGATTTTTAGGTTGTACGACTGTTTGAAATTCACGGAATCAAAGCAATGCGTGTATTTTATCTGATAAATAGGATTCCTTATAGTTTTAATTCCGTCATAAGTTTACAGGATGACTATATAATCATTAGCCCCAGAGGCAGACAATGTGCAAATGATTTAGTATAGTTTTTCTTATTTTTACATTTTTGAAACGTTGTCAATTGAAAACGCAGGGCCACCATGTTGGCAGACTATTTTTCCCAGGTCCTTTTTATTGTTTTTATTCAAACTTTACATGTCTGCCAAGCGTGCAAATATATATATATTTTTTTTAATCATAAAAATAAATTTAAAAATTAATAACTACAAAAGTCAGAGCCCTAGATGTCTGCCTTGTCAATTGAAAACGCAGGGCTACCATGGTGGCAGACGCGGTCCTTGATGTTTATTAGGGTATTATTATGGCTATTAATAGCGTCTGCCAAGCGTGCTAATTTTTTTTTTAAATCATAAAAATAAATTCAAAAATTAATAACTACAAAAGTCAGAGCCCTAGATGTCTGCCTCTTCGATTTTACGTGTTAACAGGATGGCTGTTATCATCAGCCCCAGAGGCAGACACGTGCAAATGATTTAGTAGAGTTTTTTTTTTTTACATTTTTGAAACCTTGTCAATTGAAAACGCAGGGCTACCATATTGGCAGACGCGGTCCTTGATGTTTGTTAGGATATTATTATCGCTATTAATAGCGTCTGTCAAGCGTGCTTATTATTTAGAAAATTTGCTCGCCACCTTCTTATCCATAGGTATCGTCGTCATACTTCAGAGTTGTACGTCAGAACTGTAACGCTCGGCAATTATTATGCAAAGCGATCCCATTTTGTACATTTTCATATCGTTTTTTTAGTCTCGTTGTCGGCGAGGCAGTAGGCTACCCCTCGAGGGAGTTATTTGCTTGCAGACACTTTTCAGCTTTTCCTATGAAAAGAAACGGTCCGTTTTGTGGTAAAGAAAAGGGCTTTCAAAGGACGACGACACGAGACGAGGTCGTACACTCACTGTTTGATGCATCAAATGTTGGCTTAAAGCGACGCACCTACATGTAATTCGTCAAAACACCCCAGTACAGTCACGGACTAGGAGGCCGTAACAGATTTGTCTATGGTTTCGTCAGTCCTAGACGTTATTACCAAAGAACAAGAGCTATTTTGCAATACAGAAAAACCGGAAGTGTTACGCCGACCGTGTCCGCCAATGTACCTGTTATGCTGTAATGCGAAATGCCGAAAGGAATTAGTGAGTATAGGTACTTTCTTAACTACCTACTTATTTAATACTTTACTAAATAAAATCACAAAACAAGCATAGGAATCACAAATTAAGTAATAAGAAAAAATCTTAGAAAAACAAAAAGAAAGGCTAAGGAAGCGGGTGTCTATTACCGCGTAGTCACTCCTCTAATGGAAATGCGTGGCCCGGCCGTGCTCCCTGCCGAGAGCCGAGAGCCCTACCAGTCGACCTAGACCGAACGTGACTCGTGTTACTTCTCGTTTACGCTCGTTATATTAATGGGCTTAATTGCTTCCCTTCATGATTTGTCTACAATTTGTCCACTTCCAGTAATAATGAGAAGATTTTTAGACGCATGTAGGTATAGTTATGTGTGAAACAGC
The DNA here is from genome assembly GCA_951802225.1 of Euspilapteryx auroguttella. NCBI lineage: Eukaryota > Metazoa > Arthropoda > Insecta > Lepidoptera > Gracillariidae > Euspilapteryx > Euspilapteryx auroguttella. The sequence goes on along the minus strand of OX637642.1, from coordinate 9,526,922 downwards.
CATTGTTACTGTAATATTGGTTTCATGGCTGACCTCCAGGAAGCGCCAAACGATAACGCCACCCGGTTAAAAAAATTATATCTAAAAAATACAAAATTAATAAGTACAATCAGTAGCTTTCTTTGGTCCCTAACCTAAAACCTATACAAAAGTGCCCTAAAAATACTAGGCTGCATTATCTAGTGGAATACTGTTTCAAATTTTTGATATTTGCTTAAGTTTAGATGATATGAATTTTTTTCGCCGGTGGCGCTACTTTAGCTGTGCTATAGCTCTATATGTACATACTTTATAAGCTTAAGATATATATTTTCCTATAATATGTTAAATTTGAAAAAGTGGCTAATTTCTAGGCAATAAATTATTTTTGAGAGCTTCTGGTTTGGAATTGGAAATATAGGAATTAACATAAAAAAAAAGATTTTTGAGTAACCTGCTACAATAAATAATGGGTACGAATGTGTTTTTAATAATATTTCATAACTTAGATACACAAATCCGTGCGTGGGTGGTCGTTGGATGAGCGTGCGTTCCATATGACGTTGACAGCGGGTCGCGGTCGCTGCCGACAATAATACAACTGAGTCCTGAGGCTCGTCAATCGTCAACTGTCAGAAGAAGCCAGAAAGTTTATAACTAAACAGCCAGACTTCCCAAATGCTTGTTTTAGGGAAGCTTGTTGCGACTCATCCCATACCTGGACCTACCTAGGGGCATTGGCCCACTTCAAGTCTTACCTCTAAGAAAGTCGAGGTGTGTATTGACGACCTCCTCCGGGTGCGTGTGCAGGAAGCGCGCGCTCCAGAGCGGGTCTCCGTCGATGACGTGGCCCACGTGGCATGACAGCTGTGACGAGAAGCCTCCGTCCAGAACCACTATCTGAGGTGGCTCATCAACATCGCCGCTAGTGGGAGTCATTCTCTTACACACTAATTTAATCTGGAAAGAATTAAAACCAATTAAAGATATTTTTTCCGAACATAATAATCAGGATCACTTTTTCTTTTGAAGTTATCTGTCCGTTAGCGTTCCTTTTTATAAAAGCACTGAGTCCAACTTTGTTTTACACTGCGATAACGGATATAAAAAGACAACTTGGGACTATATGCATGAATCCACGCACGAACGTAGGTGCATACAACCTTAATAGCTATATGTTTCTTCATAGCTGGTGTTATTTTTATCGATTAATATTTAATTTTCAGTTTCATATTTATTAGGGAAGTAATGTTGAGTGTTTCTGTCCTGACATATCTTTTATCTATATATAAAACTCTTCCGTTACTGACTGACTGACTGACTGACTGACTGACTGACAGACAACGTAGAGCCGAAACTACTGGGCGTAGCGGGCTGAAATTTTGCATGTAGGTTCCTTAAGGAGTGTAGGTGAGCACTAAGAAAGGATTTCCCGATATTCCCACGGGAACGGGAAAAACGGGATTTTTGTGTTTATGAGAAATCTGCGCGGGAAAAACCGCGGGGCAGCCTCTAGTTAATTATAAATTTTCTTTGGCCAACCAACCAAACCAACTTTTATATAAAACCCTCTGTCGACAACGTGAGCGGGGTAACAATTCCATTTCTACAGAGAGTACGGTCATTGGTATTTTCTGAAATTGGTTAACGTTTACAACCAGAAGTTATTTATAAATCTGATTAAGACTTGCTTATTATAGCATACTAGAGGCTGCCCCGCGGTATTTCGCGCGCAGATTTCTCATAAACACAAAAATCCCGTTTTTTCCCGTTCCCGTGGGAATTTCGGGAAATCCTTTCTTAGTGCTCACCTGCACTCCCTAAGGAACCTACATGCCAAATTTCAGCTTTGTACGCCCAGAAGTTTCGGCTCTGCGTTGTCTGTCAGTCAGTCAGTAACGGAAGAGTTTTATATATATTGATAAGCTAATATTTTTACAGTGCCTACGTACATTATGTAAAGTAATAACTTATCTAAACAATAATGAGTTATTAAAGTTGGATATGCTGCGGCCGCCTGCGCCACGCCGCTCTGTGTCAGCGATCAACATCTTGTAAACGGCACTTTTTCTTTCTTCTGTGGGAAGTTCGCGATTTATGCGATAGAGGAAATAATAAATGTGTTAATCTAGAACATAAAGAGCTATATATATAGAGCTAAGAGATTGCTGCTTTGCTAATGATGTATTTAATACCTAGGAACTTAATTTTTTTTTTTATCTACGAAGTTCAATACGATGCTATTTAATACTAGTAAAAGTAAAAGTAAAGTAAAAAATGATTTATTCAATACAGGATACAAGATATCGCTTATTGAAAGTCAATTAGACTAATCTAATTAATATTGATACCTTATTTCGTAAAGTATCCTATACTGATAGAGGCGAGGTAGTTCAGGGTGCCCACTAATTGGCCTTACGACAATGGTCGCCTGGAGACGCCCCCAAACGAGCCCTCCTCTGTCAAATGATTCTACTCCCTTTCGCAATGATTTTACAGCGTAGAGAAGAAAGGGGTAACAAACTCTACTTTACAATTTATCTCTCTCTTTTTTTTGTTCTTATGTGACATTACAATTTAATTTACAATACAAAGAACATAAATTAATAAGATTTAAAGTACCATACATGAAATAATGAAAATATCGTGCAGAGCTCTAGACTACTACCATGCGTCTTTGTCGTTTTCATAATCATCAACATTGTATAATGTATACTACTTACCTCAATGGAACAAAGACCCCTGTACCTACTGTACGGTGCTAACTATTATTTTTGTTTTTAATATTTTAAACTTTAATATATATGTCGTACTTAGTAAGATTAGATAATTAGGTTTTTTTGCAAAAAAAATAGGGATTTTGCGAAAACACGGATAATTTGATATATAAGTAGCAAAAAATATAGAAGTTTTTTTTGCAAAAAAACCTGCTTTATGTCAAGATGATTGAAAAAAAAGTAATGCTAATATCAAATTATCCGTGTTTTCGCAAAATCCCTAGTTTTTTTGCAAAAAACCTAATTATCAAATCTTACTACGACATATATAATTACTTCAACAGACTTATAGTTTCTTTAGCAGACCAAGGTGATTTGATGATATATTGTTGATTTAAACCATGTGCTATTTAATTGTCTTATCTATAACTAGAGGCTGCCCCGCGGTTTTTCCCGCGTAGATTTCTCATAAACACAAAAATCCCGTTTTTTCCCGTGCCTGTGGGAATTACGGCAAATCCTTTCTTAGTGCTCACCTACACTCCCCAAGGAACCCACGTGCCAATCTTCAGCTTTCTACGCCCAGTAGTTTCGGCTCTGCGTTGTCTGTCAGTCAGTCAGTCAGTAACGGAAGAGTTTTATATACAGTGTGTCCGGGGAAGTTATAACTATAGTTATAGTTAATTTTAAGGGTTGAATTGTATTCTATGATCAATTTCGTCGATGAAAAGGCTTCTTCCCCATTCGCCTGAAAATTTTCGCCCGAAACATTAAATTTACCCATTCGCCTGAATTTTAATAAAAAGTGCTCCCCATTCGCCTGCATATAATTCTCGTATAAATATCACCGTTAATGGCAATAAAATACAACGAATAATCGTAAGTAGGCAACAGATGCTTCAAATTCTTTATAACTTCCAAGATTCTGTTCCAAGTACTTAGGGCTTTAATTTATCAAATGCGTAAATGATATTTAAGCGCTAATACTTTAACGTTACTCTCACCCTGTGATTTACAACCTGAATCTTTATCTTAATGTCATCCAAAACTATGCAGATTATGTTACATTAAAAATAACGGATTATTATTATTATTATTACGTACCTACATTATCCTCCAGGTGTGTGTCCTTTTTCAGTATAAATTGAAACAATTTCTGCATTGAAAGCAGAATACAAATTATAAAACTTGTGATGAAAAAAAGCGCTAAGTCGGCACCATTGAGAAATGGTAAACTAAGTACAGTGGCGGACACGATCGGCGTAACGCTTCCACACTTTTAAAACGAACTGACTGTTTATTCTGCTATTAATACTCTTTGTTTCGTAAGATACGATCAGGCGAATGGGGAACACTTTTTATTAAAATTCGGGCGAATGGGTAAATTTAATATTTCGGGCGAAAATTTTCAGGCGAATGGGGAAGAAGCCGATGATGAAAACACCCCGGTCGCAGCCTCACCCCCCCCCCCCCTCAGTATGATGTTTTTTTTTTTTTTTTGCAAAAGTCGACCCCACCTACTTTTAAATTCACAGTTAAAGATCTTAGGCTCACAGAACCTTGATTAAGGTCTTGATTGAAGGCTAAGTAGTTAGGCTACCTAAGTACTAACAAAATAACCAAGTATTGCTTTTACTTTTTTTTTTAAAGATGATAAACCAAAAAAAAAATTTTTTTTGTGTATAAACCTAAAGTGGCCACTTTTAGCAACAAACAGTAATTTATTTATGTATAAACGAGATAAACCCGCAAAAGAGTATTCGACACTTGCGAATGCCTAAAAAAATATAATAAAATTAAGCGTAATGTGATGTAGGTAGGTAAGAGTGTAATAAGATAAATAAACATAACAAAACCATCTATCAGAACGTGACTCGAAAGCGAAATAAAGGTCGGAGCCAAAGAGCGTTGCCTACTTATCACATATTCCTACATACATTGTAATGATTTAAAAGGTAATTACTTATACTGATTACTTAGGTACTTACCTACTATAAATGCTAATACAATAATATTTTTTTTAAAAGAAAGTTTTAATTTATTAATAGAGCTGTGATCCTAGGGTTGTTTGAGCATTGTATCGCCTGTTAAGACGCTATATGAGTTTTGAAAGTTTTTTAAATCAACTAATTCTCTTAATCTAATAAGAGGTAAAGATCTTTATTCTAATATAATGTCTTTAACCCCTTGTCTGTGACGTGGTCGTTTGCCGACCAAAATGGCGGGAAACTGTCGCACCGAGTCTGTGACGTGGTCGTTTGCCGACCACCCGCCATTTTGTTTTTTTTAATTTTCCTTTTTTTTATTATTTTTTTTCGGTTATTTTTAGGCGTTTTGGACTGGTTGCCTTTGCCTCATCCCATAACAAAAAACCTCGATATATTATTTCGTCAAAGATAACTATTCCAAAAAACGGGTATAGCTAGTTCTTCGAAATTACTAACTAATTTTTGTTTAAACTACATAGGAATAATGATATTATAGTATATCAAATTCTGGTAATTCAAATTTGATTTAAAAGTCATAATTAAAAAATATATATACTGGGTGTTTCTGACAAGGCGGTAATAAATGAAAGGAGGGATTCAGCTCACCATAACAAACAACTTTCCCAAAGAAACATGGGTCGAAATCTCAAAACTAAAATCAGCTGTTCCATACATTTGTTCGATCAGCTGACGAGGTCAATGTACGGGACAGCTGATTATTGTTTTTATATTTCGACCTATGTTGCTTTTGGGAAAGTTGTTAGGTATGCTGTGCCGAACCCCCCATTTCATTTATTACCGCCTTGTCAGAAACACCCTGTATATATATCTTATTCCAATAAAATGTAGTAATTGATATGGGCGACTGCCATACGACTATCCTTTCCCTAACTAGACTAGCCAAACATTCTGAGGGAAAAGGATATCCTTTGTTCCTCGGTCGTTTGATTTATTTCTCGTATATCGTCTTAACTGTTGGCAGTGATGTGGACTGAGTAAGCGTGAGCACCCGGGTTCGATTCCTGGGCGGGGCGAATATTGATATGATGAATATCATGTTTGTTTCCGGTCTGGATGTGATTTTCGTCTCTGTGTGTGTTTCGCGCGCCCTTTATACAGGTTCTTTCAAGTTAGGGGCTCTGAGTGTGATGTGTTACTATTTATTATTATTAACGTACAAAATATATTTAAGGTAAAGTAAGTACTTAGTACAGTGGCGGACTAGGAGGCCGTTACAGATTTGTCTATTGTTTCGTCAGCCCTAGACTGTATTACCAAAAAACAAGAGCTATTTTTCAATACAGAAGAAACGGAAGTGTTACGCCGACTGTGTCTGCCACTGTACATACTTTTATAATAATTGTACCATAATGATGTGACTGACTGTATTATATTCAATCACATCAAATCAATACAATACAACTTTGCATTCGTAATATGAGGACAAGTACAGTCAACTCTATTATCTAATGTAAACGAGGAGTAGATAACGCATCCACACCATTAAACGAAATTGAAATAAAATATTAAAATAAGTACCTATTTTTATTTTGTAGCCAACTAAAATATTATTTTTAGAAATGTTGTCTGCCTGAAACTTCGAAAATACTGGATGGATAGCGCAGACCCAGTGCTAAGCTTAGCTAGTGTAAACTACAAAGCTCGCATTGGTAAGTAGGTATATCTAACTTACTTCAATTTTCAGATCACAGCTATGCAAATATTGTGAAAATTACGTCAGTTATGCTTAAGCAAGCTAATCTAAACGTGTTTTAACTTAAGGCATACTTCTACTATTGTTTTTTATTTTTATGTATTACTGATGCTTCTCGTGAGCTCAGTCAATAAGCCTCTGCCTACACCTTCGGGGATTTTAGGTATGAGATTAGGCTATGTAATGTTAGTATCAAATCAAATCAAATAATTCTTTATTCAATATAGGATACAAGATATCTCTTACTAGAGGCTGTCCCGCGGTTTTACCCGCGCAGATTTCTCATAAGCACATAAACTCGTTTTTCCCGTTCCCATGGGAATTTCGGGAAATTATTCCTTACTGCTCTCCTATACTCCCTAAGGAACCCACGTGCAAAATTTCAGCCCGCTACGCCCAGTAGTTTGGGCTCTGCGTTGTCTGTCAGTCAGTCAGTCAGTAACGGAAGAGTTTTATATTATATTGATTGAAACTATCAGTTAGTATAGCATCACAGCTATATGACACGTGCGCTGTTTAGGCCAGTACATACGGTGATACTAGGGTGGTACTAGGGTGATACAAGACTTGTTCCCGGTGAGCCGGCCCAGCAAGTTACTACCTACTAGCTAGACTCATCGCGAAGATTTCTATCTCTATAGCTTGTCCATCCGGTCCGCGTTAAGATGGTTGCTAACCTACGATTATCAGCCGTCTTAACGATATTTTGAGCAAATCCTGTTTTATATTCACGCTACCTACCAGTTTTTACACCTTAACAAGGTAAACATTACTTTCTAAAGGACATTTAGGCTGAATGAGAACCTCTTGTTACCGATTGTTTAGGCTGGTATGCGGTAGCATGTATACGTATACAAAGGCATTGAGATCATAGGCAGTTTCAGCTTATGAAAAGCCTGCAAGAAAATATACGGCTTGTAACACCGTTCTTTAGCAAAACTATGGGAGTACCTACCTAGTAATCGTTGAAATAAATTAGGTACCTGTACCTACCCTATAATTCTAAATGCTTCCTAATAGTTACAAACTCATTCACCGGCTTGAGGTATTTTTAAACAAAGTTTAACTTGACTTATCACATTTCGTGAAAGGTGGAAAGTAACCTCACAAACAAAATCACTTTCACTGAGAAGCTTGACAAAAAATATATACATAGGTATGTCCATTACTTATTTCACAACACCATTGGTACCTTTAGATTTGTTTAATATTTATTTGCGGTAGGTAAGTAACTTTCCATCTTATTTTTAAAACACACTAATAATAGCCAATAGATATAGGCAGGGAACTATACCTAAGTAAGTACCTATGATTTTCATATTGATCAGAACACTTTTAAGGTAGGTATAATAAACACAAATTAATTCTTATGTAAATAGGTACTTACATCAATCCGTTAGTAAGGTAAAAGGTAGTATAAAGACGTTTTTATCTTGTTTTTAATGTCAACAATAAATAAAGAGTGAGCGGGCAACGCGCACGATCACCAACACGCGTCTAACAACTGCGTCGCCGCTGCCTCGCTCAGCGGTCCTATTCTGATACCTCGCCTCAAAATATTCACAAATTGATACAGCCCACGCCACTGTTCGAACTTCACTTATCGACAACATTAGGTTTATATCAGAGTTTTACTTCGTTTTGATATCACTCTTTTAAAACTGAACAAACATAATATATATTATTAGGTATTGATTAACTATTTTTCCTTATTTACCTATAACGTAAATATACAGAGTTAAACGAACGAACCTATCATTAAGAACAAAACAGAAGTAAGGTCAAGCAGCACGCATATTTAATACTTACGAAATGCTAATGACTAGCCCCTTATCGGTGTTTGTCTCATTATGAACAAACAATTTATGCATGACATTATTGTGTTTTTTAGATAGGTAGGTTTATAATCAAATGCCCATAAAATTACTAATCTACATAAGTTCTTACCTACTATTAGCCTGTACAGTTCAATTTAAATATGTACTATTATTATTACCAAAAAACTCCCCAACTCCCCACTGCTGGGAAAAAGCCCCTTTTTCCCCTTTTCCAAACTCCTCTGTCCGTCCTCCGCAGTAGAACTCCTTTCGTTCATCAATATTTTTTTGCACTTTTTTAACCGACGAAAAAACAAAAAGGAGGAAGTTCTCAATTCGTCGCGTTTTTTTTTTTTTTTATGTATGATCAAGCATAACTTTTTACTGTGTCTACCGATTTTAATAGTTCTTTTTTTAATCGACAGGGCATACCTTGAAGTTGGTCCCATAAAAATTTGGAAATAAAATTCCCTCCCTAAGGGTGGGAAAATAGGGGTAACTTTTTGGTCGGCGGGTAGATTTATCCACTCACAGGTTGCATTTCCGTGTTACATTATAACTTTTGATACTTACCTACAATATCTTTGGAAATGAAATAAAAACAGCCGAAAGACGTCCACTGCTGGACATAGGCCTCCCTCACAAATCGCCTCACCGACCGGTCGTGATCGAACCTCATCATGTTAGTCCCTCAACCTTCACCAGGTTGTGTGGCCACCTTGTGGGGTGCGACCACCCTGTGAAGGGTGATTGGCTGGGGTCAAAAAAATTAGCCCAAAAAAAACTGAAAAGCAAAAAATAAAAACTTTTTATAAAAAAATTAAACCGCCGAAAAAACTGAAAAGCATTAAATAATAGGGAAATTTTCTATTAGGCCTTAATTTACTCACTTCTTAAAGTAATTTTGGATTACCAAGAAATTTTGAGTCGGTGCCACAGAATCAACGAATAAAGATCACTAAATTACCTGAAATTCAAATAAATAACCGAAAAACGTATGCCGCTGCGCATCGCGCTTTACATAGATAATCAATTTGCTTGTGTGGTGTGGCGCCGACTTAAAATTTCTTGGTAATCCAAAATTACTTTAAGAAGTGAGTAAATTAAGGCCTAATAGAAAATTTCCCTATTATTTAATGCTTTTCAGTTTTTTCGGCGGTTTAATTTTTTTATAAAAAGTTTTTTTTTTCTTGTAGGTGACCGACCGGTGTTCCGCTTTATACAAGCTTATTATGGCCCCCTGCCTGGCGGTCTCCACTAGGCTCTGTCGTGCGCTGGCAGTTCGTCGCTCCGTCGTTACCTGGGTGGGATGACAAACACTTTGTAAGTATCTTGTCGCGTTTCAGGACCACAGTTTCAGTAGGTGCTCGTTCAACAATTGAAATATAATAGACATAATGAATGGTGTATAAATTAAAAACTATTTTACACTAACCATTTTAATAAAGGATGGGGCCGTTGGACAATAATAACCAACAATAAAAATATATTCGTTTGCTATGGCGCGGGGCACGTGCGGGGTCGGCGCGGGGAGGCCCGGAGACTGTAAATAGATACGATAGCTAACTACAAAATAACAGGCGAAGCGAAGAGCGTGAGATCGACGCACTCTGCGATGCCGGAGAAAGCCGATTTATTTTAATGAAGTATAAATATGTTTAATAACGTAACGACTCATTTTTTATAATAGTATTAAGCTATAATTCTGTCAAATTATTCATAAAACATAGGGATTATTGTTTTAACGTTGGTTCCGAAACTACGTGTTTTGTTAGCGGGCTTTAAAATAATAATCCAATACATGAATACACTTATAATAACCGTACAACGTTGCCGGGCTTTAAGCCCACCCTTATAAGCTAATTTGTGAACTTGAAAGTGGCAAAATACTCCACTGAAGTGGAGTCAAGTCCATTAAATTAAAATAATAATAATGCTTAAGTAATCATATAGTAAATATTAATTGGTAACTCTAGCATCCAAAATAGCTTTCGAACAACAACGTATTGATAAACTGATTAGGGCCAAATTTCATCTCTACATTTGATTTTTTTATCAAATTATTATAACCTTTTATATCTATAAATTATTATACCTATCCTATACTATACTGCTTCAGTTTTCGTCTACCATATTTTATTTACAAACTCTTTAGTTATTGGACATGGTATAACTTATATATTATATACTTAAAAAAATTACGGGCTTTATTTTCAGAGTTTTTCATGCTCAGAGGGGCTATTACGACCGCTTTTGCAATATTGCTTTGCGTCCCCTTTGCGTATTTTTTGTATTGACTTCGACACTCTAGAGGACGAAAAGTAATATTGCAAATGCGGCCTTAATAGTACCCCAGTTCAGTTCTTCTGTTGAGATATTGCCTATCTCTTACCGGTTCACACGTTCCTTTTTTCAATTTTAAATGAATTGTTACTTGTGTTAATATTATTTTCATTTATTAAGCCGCGAATACGACTAACTGTTCGAAAACACAAATATGGGCAGTCAAAAGATAAATTTAACAAAAAAAATAACAAAGTAAGTTTTTTAGCGCTAAAGCCTACGAACAACAGGCTAAAGCTCAAGTTCACCCAAAAGGCAAGGTCTATGCTCGGAGATTCGCTGCGTGATCAAATCAGCAATGAAGAGATCCGCAGAAGAACTAAGGTCACCGAAATAGACCAAAGAATTGCGAAACTTAAGTGGCAATGGGCAGGGCACATAGAACAGATGGTTGCTGGGGCCGAAAAAAATTCGAGTGGCGACCGCGCACGACCGCGCACCGGAAGGCGCAGTTAACGCAGACAACCCACAAGGTGGTCAGACGACTTGCTGATGACTGCGGGATTACACTAGTCCCACATCTAGTGACTAGATGAGGGTCGCTTAGGACCGGTCGGTGTGGCGATGTGTGGGGGAGGCTTATGTCCAGCAGTGGATGTGTTTCGGCTGAGATGATGATGATGATGAGGATGAAGTATCTTTGGCCGGTAAATTTTTATCAAATTGATTATCTTGTAAAAAATACTGTAGGTACGTGAAGAGAAATATCAGATACCCGTTTCCCGATCTTTGTTGTTCGTCCGACGATAGAGTTCTCAAAAAGTTCTTAAAACACTCGTTTTATTGAGACGATAAGTCAAAGAGATCACTTTCCTTAACTAGCATCAACTCGCGGAAGCAGACTGAGGGATACTTTAATTGATTGACGTCGTTCGGTAACTAGGGCCATAGATGAATTTGTTTGACTGCCGGAGACCAAATATCAAGTTTTATATTGTTTTTCATACATTGAGTTAGGATTTGACGTGCAGTTAACGATAATAAAAGCATATTACCTAAGGTCTATTTTTTTATTTACGCCTCGTTTCTGTTTCTAATAATAAACCAGTAGAAAACTACTTAGACTACCTGCCTTGCCTACCTAGTTGTTTTTGTTTTTTTTTACCAGGCTAAAATATATATTCGCTCAAATGTTTTCTTCTCACTTTTGCTCTTTCTTTAAATAGGGCGATATAACTAACCTAGGACGATTTGTCTTTAATGTAGCGCAGTTTACCTATAACTGGACATACAAATTAAAACTATTTGGATATGTACTACTTATAATTTTGCTTGTTGACCTGTGCGAACTTGGCAGTTAGGTACCATTTTAAACAAAAACATCATAAATTATAGCCTATGTGATATTAAGACCTATCCCCTACCTGCCCCCGTATTATGGCCGCTAAAATAGAGGTACTCCTTTCGTTCCTCTTGCGTGTTTTTTTTTTATTTAGACTTTTTGCTCTAGATGAACTAATGCATTGCAAATGTGGGCGTCTTTGGTAAACCCTGATTGGTAGTTTTCGTGAAAATGGAACAAACAAAACATCACATCCTCATAAACTTTCGCTTTTTGTAATATTATGTAGTAGATATACCTATAGGTTTAGAATAGAATACCTCTATGTACATGAGTTATACTTAACTATAATTTTTATAGCATGAGATGCTTTATTGCGGTAACTCACGGTATGGCGCGAAATTAAAATTTTTTCGCGTTTAATTATTCTGGCGAAAGTATTCTGATTTTGTGTCTAAGGACATTAAACTTGATTTTTGGCCTTTTATGTCCTATGACACAAAATCAGTAGGTCTGTCTTCAAAAAACTTTGTATTACAATGTGGGAAATGGTTTTTTACATACGCAAATTCATATGAATACTTTCGCCATAATAAATAAAAAACGCGAAAAATTTGAATTTCGCGCCATACCGCCTTAAGACGATATACGCGAAATAAATCAAACGACCGAGGATCAAAGGTTGTCCTTTTCCCTCAAACATACTGAGGGAAAAGGACAGTTATATGTCAGTCGCCCACATCGATTACTACATTTTATTCGAAAAAGTAATAAATATTAAAATATTAAATATCTTTTTAATTATAACTTTTAAAACAAATTTAAATTACCAGAATTTGATACACTTTATTATCATTATTCCTATGTAGTTTCAACAAAAACTAGTTAGTAATTTTGAAGAACTAGCTATTCCCGTTTTTTGGAATGGTTATCTTTGACGAAATAATGTATCGAAGTTTTTTGATTCCACAAGTGTTTCTCAATTATAAAAAACTTTATTATATCCTCAAAAACGTTATATTTAAATTCCAGATCTTTACCTAGTATAGATTAAGAGAATTACTTGATTTAAAAAACCTTCAAAACTCATATAGCGTCTTAAGAGAGAGGACTTAAGGTGACGTGTGGAAACCTCGGCTTAAGATCCCGATTTTGCTTAGTGTTTTTGTTTTGGCTGTATTTGCTTAGTTAGATAAAGTAAATTTAATGTTAGCAAGTAAACACCAACTGGGCTCCACGCACCGCGCCGCTCGGGCTCCAGCCGCGCTGGGTAGCTGTATGCCCGCTCACAAGCTACTATCGGTCATTCACCCATGTTTTAAAATCAACAGAATCTTGCCACTCGCGCCTAATAATTACTACCTACACTATTGGCCTGTTGGCAATGTTGGCACGCGCTCAAATTTTCATACATTGATGATACAAAATTGAGGAAGAAAATTGACCCGATTCTTATCTGTTTTTGCAACTTCTGACACAATTTATTTCGTGCTCTACTTTTTATTTATCAATTTGTTAACTTTCAAACAAAATATTTTCCTATAATTCTGCTAAGATGTCCCCAAAGACCCCATAGATACATATAATTCGCATATTATGTACTTTCCTAATTGTTTAAACTGTGCACTTTTTATTTTTCGAGTTTTCAGTAAGCACTTCTAAGTATATCTTTGTTTAAAAACTGCCTAATCACTGTCAATAAAATGAACAATTGCTGCTGCGGCAGCCACGGAAAACAGAGCAATAATTACATTACCTACCCAGATAGTTTCTAGCAGCAATCACAATGGCTGTCTCATGCAAGTCAATTATGTCTATCTCCCGCCTGGTTTGTTATCTGAAGCCACAGATACAATATGAATTCACTGCGAGCAAACTATCTGGTCTTAGCCGTAGTTTCATAACCTTATCTACCCCATTAGAAATCTCGCTTCATTTTCAAACAGCGATATAAGTAATATTTATTGTAGGTTTAAGGCATGTCTAACATGAAATTGACTGTGTGAAGTAAATAAACTTCACTAATTTTTAGAAACCTTGTATAGGCAGATAGATTAAAATAACAATTATAATATTTTATAATAAGTAGGTTATTGGTCACTTACTTATTTAAACATTGAGTGCAATGTGCTCCTTATTGTCGCTAACAATATTTGTCAGGTAGAAAACTTTTTGACCTTTAAAATATTAAGTGCAACAGGTTTAGTAGTAGTAAAATCCTGCGACAAATCGTATAAGACACGGAAGACCAATGTTACCCGGTTACATTGACCCCGTTAGTTAATCGAACAAAAAAAAATCTATCAGCTAATTTTTCTTTACGTAAACTTTTTAGGTTCTTCTACCAATTTATTGTTCACCGCGGTATACAATCATATAATACGGTACCCAATCAAATAATCTACGTCAATCACATCATCATTTCAGCCGTAGGACGTCCACTGCTGGACATAGGCCTCCCTCAAGGTTCTCCATCTGTACCGATCGCAGGTGGCCTGCATCCAGCGTGGACCCGCAGCCTTGCGCAGATCATCCGTCCATCTGGTCGGTGGACGTCCTACCCTGCGCTTGCCGATCCGTGGTCTCCACTCGAGAACTTTTCGGCCCCAGCGGCCATCTGTTCTGCGGGCTATATGACCTGCCCATTGCCACTTCAACGAGCTTATCCGCTTGGCTATGTCAGTGACCCTGGTTTCTCTGCGTATGTCCTCATTTCTGATTCGATCCCGCAGAGAAATCCCGAGCATAGCCCGCTCCATGGCTCGTTGAGCTACTCGGAGCCTGTTCATAAGCCCTATAGTGAAGCATCACGTTTCAGAACCGTATGTCATCACTGGCAGCACACATTGCAGTACGTCAATCACATAATCACACATAACCCGGAAACCTATTAAAAACTTGATTCAAGTTTCAAGCTTTCAGCAAGATTTTCTACAATTGCATTGGTTGGAAAGTAAATCTTCTGAATGATATATCGTCGGTGCGCTTTCCATAACTGTTATGTGTGTTTTACTAACTTTTCAGGAGAAGCAAAAAACTGTTTTATTTTCAAATTAAAATGATTAAAAAAAAACTGTTAATGACAAAAGTTGCTAAAAAATATGTTATTACCTCGACTTTAATTACATAAATTTTCATAGCCCACCCATGGTGCTAGAATTTTTTTTCTAATTTTTTATGCACATAGCAGTTTTGTCTTCACAGAAAAGGTTTGTTATGTGTAAAAATGCACATAACAGGATACTTTACACTATGCGGATTACAAAGTTATTTCGGTTATGTGTAAAATTTCCCTAATAAATAAATTGAAAAGCAATGTAATTTTTTCGTATATATGGGATACACAACGACACATATGATACTTAACCCATTATCAACACTCTAGCTAAAGACCCGAAAGCTAGATTGATCCGATACTATACCGAGGACATTCTCAACGTTAGCCTGTATGAGATTAGTAAGGGTATTAAACAGCTTAACCAAAACAAGGCTCATAAAGGTCAACCTTTAGTAGCCATGAGGAAAACGGAATCACAGCTGAACTTCTGAAGGCAGGTGGTAAACAGGACCATAGGGCTCTTCAGAAATTGTTGAATTTCGTCTTATAATATGGCGGGCAAATCATGTAATAGGGCGGGGTCGCCAAAAGCTTGAAACAAAAGTATTATTAACCCTGCTAAAGAACTATCCCACTTCACTTCTTTAACCCCCGAACAAGCTGGATTCCGTAAAAACTTGTACCATAGACCACACTCATGCTTTAAGACAGGTAATCACAGAAGAAGACTATTAACTGCCTCTTTGCCTAGCATTTGTATACTATGAGAAAGCCTTTGATTCGATTAAGACCTCAGTTTGGTAGTTACTGCAATTTCTTCAGCGGAGCCAAGAGGTCTATCGGATTACCGATGTGTTGAAGAGTTTGTACTTTCAAGCCTCCATGTCAGTTCGAATACAGGATCTGAGCTCGAGGGCTGTTTGACTGCAGCGGGGATTCAGACAGGGATGACATCTCCCTTAATCAACATGACAATCCCCAACACTTCAACGCTGCACTCGAGGATCTCTTTAAGACTGTGGACTGAAAAGAAGTAGGCATCGACGTAAACAACGAGTCACTTACCTTCGATTTGCTGATGATATTGTAGTTATGACCCAGACCACAAAGGAACTTAGTGCAATGCTTGACGACTTCAGTTGGGCCTCCAATCGAGTTGGTATATCGAAGATCATATTCAACGCCTATGTCGCCTAAGACTACAACTCCAGTCTAGATCCGAGACTATATGCTCGAAGCTGCGACAAATACAAATACCTGGGAGTAACTGTCCAACTAGCTTGGGCCAACTTCGAGAAAGAGGTCGATCGTCAAATCCAACTCGAATGGGCAGCTTTTTGGGAAGCTCTCCTCTTCTCTTCCAAGTTATCGCAGTACCTTAATAAGACGAAAGTCCTCGAATAATGTATCATGTTGCCAGTGACGACTAACGACTTACGAACTGGAGACTTGGTCGCTTGCTAACTATGGGCCTCATCAGAAAGCTTAGGTTCATTCAACGGCTATTCAAAGGGTTATTCTCGGACTTTAACTGCGTGATCAAATCAGAAATGATGAGATCCACAGAGGAACTAAAGTCACCGGCATAGCCCAAAGAATCGCGAAACTTAAGTGAAATTGGGCATGGGCAAGGCAAATAGCTCGAAGAACAATCTTCAATTCAGCCTCAGCTACCATCTGTTTCTGGAGTGGCAACCCCGCACCAGAAAACGCAGAGTAGACAGACCCCCCATTAGGTGGTCCGACGACCTGGTGAAGGCTGCGGGAGTACACTGGATGGGGGTCGCGCAAGACAGGTCGGTGTGGCGATGTGTGGAACAGGCTTATGTCCAGCTGTGGGCATCTTTAGGTTGAGATGATGATGATATTATAAAAAATAAGCTTTGAATACCTTTAATAAAATATCTCGCTATAAAAATATACTTAATAATTCTAGTACAAAAAATATTATTTAATAAAACATTTTTTAAGTAAAAAATAGGTATTCAAATCGATACTATTATTATAATTTTAGTATTATTAACTACTCGAAAAACCAACAGAAGCTAAGAATACAAAAAATGATCAAAATTTGATGATTGTCTCTCAAAATGGCACCAAGCTTTAACAATATTATTGTTGTCAAAACTGATATGTGCTATATGGGACCTCAATATAATTGGTTGTCAAAACTGATATGTGCGATATAGGACCTGTTATGTGATTGACCGGAATACTTTGCCTAATCTGTTATGTGCTAAAACGTCACATATCAGAAATTCCAAATCAAATTTGTGCACATAACATGAAATGTAAATCGTGTTCTGAAGGTCTTAGGCACATACAAGTTTTTGCAAACGATGCGCATTTAAAATGAAACACAGTGGACTAAAAAAATTTTTTTTGAAAATTTGCACATAACAGTTTTGGCAAACGCACCGACGATATGTATTTTCAAAGATGATTGTAGGTTATGTGATCCAGACCCAGAGCAATGCGCACGTTGCAGGTAACTCGACCTGATAGGCGCGCCTAGGCCCCGCCAGCCCCGAGCGCATTTACAAACCTGCAAAAATATTTTGTATGTTGCCTACGGAATAGTGTACTTACCTGTATTTTAGAAACAGAAACGTCTTAAATTAAATCCATTTTATAATAAATGAATCACTTACAAAAGGCTTCTTCTTTCTTTTTTTCCCCATGTATGCTTTAGGATAGTGAACAATTTTGTTTATCCACTAGACTCGATCAAGAACTGCGTGCGTGGCATGGACCTACAGACACGATCTATTCATGATGGCGTGGAACAGAATCATAATCGAGTGTCCCTTTACCACAAAAAAGTTAGATCGGTCTAAATCGCGAAGTTGTGTTACGAATTCGTGATTTCAACCTAGTCTATTTATTTAGACTAGGTCTTACTCTGTTTGTGGTAGAGCTGTAAGTGTCCAAATATTAAGTATGCTTTCAAAGATATGTGGAACATTCGCATTGTAAGCGTTTTACAAAATCTGCGTTATTTCATATTTATCTCTGTAACGAAATAGAAGTTGGCAAAGACGCGACCCGGGCCAGGCGGGAGGCAGCGGCGGCGGACGGTCGCAGCCTCGCACTCGCAGCGCGCCTTGCTACTCTGCTTGTTTTACGACATGCAACCTGAAAAGGAATCTCCTGTGCAAATTGCGGAACTGTCAGGGTGCTCGTGATATATTTATTCCATAAAAGGGGAACAACGATGGATTCGTACCAAAGTAACAAAAGATTTAAATACGTTAGTATGAAAAATAAAATAGAACTTATTTTCATTTGGTTCCTCTTCAAATATGTGCATCGATTAGAGACTAGAAAACTTAATTAACTTAGTGCTTTAAAATAATTCTATAAGTCAGTGAAACCGTATTACGTTGCCCATAAAACTCATGGCTTGTTCAAAAGTTACCAGGTCGTTGTCTGGATATAGAAGTGCAGAACTTAATTAAAAATTAATGTAATTTTATAATAAACTTGGTTACGCTACGATAATGATTTCAATAATGAAGACATTTGGTTTTCCTGTCCGCTTATTTTAGTGGGTTTGCACAGCTTGAAATACGACGCAGAATAGTCATAAAATATAACAGGTCTATTATTTTATTTCGTTGAGCAATAATAGCAATTGAGTAAAGTAGTGTCGTCAAGTGTTTGTGGACTAGTCGCGAGCGGCTGAGGGACCACCCGCCCCACGTGGCCCTGCCGCCCGCCGCCGCCGCCGCCGCCGCCGCCGCCGCCGCCGCCGCCGCCCCGGGTGCGGAGTATTCGTGCCAAACGTTTCCCCTGCTGGCGCTAAGTACCTGTAATTCATAAACTTATTTTACTTAATAACGTAAACCTACACTTGTAGGAGTAGGATGATGCCTAACTCATTAATAAGGAGTCTGTCAAAGGACTTATTAATTTTATAAATAACATTTAGGTAATGTCTGAAAGGAACACACTGCGGCTAACAAAGGCTTAACCTAACACTTACCTCATTTTTGTAGATATAAAATATGTTTAAACTAGAGGCTGCCCCGCGGTTTTTACCGCGCAGATTTCTCATAAACACAAAAATCCCGTTTTTTCCCGTTCCCGTGGGAATTTCGGGAAATCCCTTCTTAGTGCTCACATACACTCCCTAAGGAACCTACATGCAAATTTTCAGCCCGCTACGCCCAGTAGTTTCGGCTCTGCGTTGTCTGTCAGTCAGTCAGTCAGTCAGTCAGTCAGTCAGTCAGTCAGTAACGGAAGAGTTTTATATATATTGATAATTCAGATGGTTAATGTGCTAATGCCTTTTTCAAACTTATTAATGAAGTGTTATGAGACAGTATTTAATCTAATAGTATAGAGTTATTATTTACCAAAAGTATGAGTTCGCATGCCGGCCACCTGAGCTGAGCTGGTTTAGAGTATAGAGTAGATCTGAAGTAATAAATTTGGCGTACGTGAATCCGGGGATTATCTGCGCCAGTTCCGAATTTCTGCGTCCACCGAGCTAAGCCCTTGAATGTACACGCCAACAGCTCTGCATGAAATTGATGTGAATGAAAAAATACCAAACAATATTTTCCTATAGTACATGAGCTAACATTATCAATAACCATGTTAACAAATAAACTAACCTTAATTATGTTAACAAAATTTTTTTATGAAAAAATTAAAACCCATTAAACAAAAATAGTAAATTGGCTGTGTTATTTATCCTGAACTTGAATGCTACCTACACATAAATAACTTTCTGCTTCTTATTTATAGAAGACCTATCTCATGCAGGACTATGAGTAGGTATTAAGAAATCTTACAATTGACTTTCTTAAGAAATCTTACAATTGGCCGTTCTCGAGTTCCACTTAAATTTGTTAGACTTGGAAATAAAGTTAGAAAGGTAAATAAGAAGGAAGATATAAACTTTCTAGGTACCTAACTTAAGCCCTGTAGGTCCGGGCGTAAGAATAGGTCTACGGTATGCCCTGCCTGTCGTAAGAGGCGACTAAAAGGGGTATTTGGGGTCGTGGGTGTGAAGGGCAGGGGCCCGACACACTCAACAAACGGCCCTGAGATGGGCGGCGGCACAGCTTGTGGCACTGTGCTGCCGCAGATCCAAAGGCGAGCCGGGGAGGGAACAATATGCCCTCCCCGAGCACGAAGCTGATAGCAGCTGAGCGTGGGAAGGACTTCGGACGCTATAATGCGTAGTTCCCGGGGTTCTTCCCAAAAGGGGGTTTTAGTGGGTGCGAGCCCCACATACCCCCGACGCTCCCCCGACCGTCGGGAAATGCGATAGGCATTTCCCCTCGTTACAAAAAAAAAAAAGGTACCTAGACTTAGTCATAAGTAAATTTAAAACCTTTTCGTTATCAGCATTGCTGAAAATGTTACTAAACTTAATGTTTAAAAGTGATTGTGTGAGTATTGTCATTGTATTGGCAGTATGGTGGACGTCCGCCTCTCCTAGCCACACACCAAGGTATAAGCCGTGCAGATAAAGAAACGATTTGATAATGGCGGACGAACGCATGCTATGTCGCGTATATTAGTATAAGGGAATAGTTAGGAAGAGAGACAGCCCATACAACGGTCGCCATTTTGAGATCGTTTCTTTATGTACGCAGGTTATACACACATAATATTGTCCCGCAACGCCCCACCCGCCGCGCGCGCGGTTCCCGGCAAACCTGCTTTTCCGTACGCCATTTCCGCTCCTAACTTTTCCCGCTCGGCTCGACCGGACTCATAATTCAAGAGTATTTTTCTTTTCACTTTTTATACGCTATGCTAATGACAGCAACGATAGTGAATACTAAAACTTTTTATCAAAAAATTGAACCGCCGAAAAAACTGAAAAGCATTAAATAATTGGGAAACATTTTCTATTAGGCCTTAATTTACTCACTTCTTAAAGTAATTTTGGTTAACCAAGAAATTTTAAGTCGGTGCCACACCACACAAGCAAATTCCTTAACTACCTATAGCGCGATGCGCGGCGGCACACGTTTTTCGGTTATTTCTTTGAATTTCAGGTAATTTAGTGATCGTTATTCGTTGATTCTGTGGCACCGACTCAAAATTTCTTGGTTAACCAAAATTACTTTAAGAAGTGAGTAAATTAAGGCTTAATAGAAAATGTTTCCCAATTATTTGATGCTTTTCAGTTTTTTCGGCGGTTTAATTTTTTGATAAAAAGTTTTTATTTTTTGCTTTTCAGTTTTTTTGGCCAAATTTTTTGACCCCAGTCAATCACCCTTCACAGGGACACAACCTGGTGAAGGTTTAGGGACTAACAGGATGAGGTTCGATCACGACCGGTCGGTGAGGCGATTTTTGAGGGAGGCCTATGTCCAGCA
The DNA here is from genome assembly GCA_951802225.1 of Euspilapteryx auroguttella. NCBI lineage: Eukaryota > Metazoa > Arthropoda > Insecta > Lepidoptera > Gracillariidae > Euspilapteryx > Euspilapteryx auroguttella. The sequence continues at coordinate 9,505,683 of OX637642.1, read as the reverse complement.
GTAGACGTCTATCGGCTGAGATTATGATTATTAACATTCATATAAAAAAGACTCATAATTATACCTAGCAGTTTTCATGTTAATCACAAAACGGCAATACAATCTGTGAGTGAACAATAAAGTCACCCCTATTTTTCCACCCTTAGGGTTGGAATTTTATTTCCAAATTTTTATGGGACCAACTTCAAGGTATACCCTGTCGATTAAAAAAGGAATTTTCAAAATCGGTCCACACAGTAAAAAGTTATGCGTGATCATACATAAAAAAAAAAAAAAAAATATATACGCGACGAATTGAGAACCTCCTCATTTTTGTTTTTTCGTCGGTTAAAAACAGAAAAGTAAGTAAAACAAAGTTTACAAAAGTGGTCATACCTTCTTAGATTTACACGGTAATTTTTTTATCGTGGAGGAAAATTGATCACCCGGTAGGCGATGTTATACGGGACTGATTCCTGAAAACAAAATTGAAAAATAACAAACCGTGCTCACTTGAGGTACTTCGAAAGTTATTGTAAAAAAAACAAAAAACGTTGTTTAGCATCAGAGCAATGACCTACGGTGCTTAGCTGATGCCAGACGAGTCAGGGGGTGGAGAGCAATGCGCAGGGGGGTAAACCATCGGCCTTAAATTTTTTTTTTTGAAATTTTCAAATTTTTTAAAATTTATTCGAGTCATCTAGCATGCAAAGACTGGTCCCTGAAAGTTTACGCCACGATAAATAAAGACCGTGTTAAAGAACTCTTATTTATAATCAATTTTGCTCATTAATAAGCCTCCTTTGATGTCACAAACCAGTCTTTGCCAGTAAAGCTACTAATAAGTATGTGTGGTCTTTGCCAAGATAATAATTATAAGCTAGCTGATATTTTCAAAGTTTTGACAACTTTTTAACGAGTAAAAACTTCTCATGTCACATAGTAAAATCAACGGATTAAAGTTGAAAATTTAATAAAAAAAATTGCATATTGAATGTAAATTAATGTAAAAATTATAAAATAAAAAATAACGCAATTTTTATTATAATACAACATTTTTAATATTTTTTTGTGGCTATAGTTAATTGTTTTTATGTCGGGCATTGACAGTGCAGCAGCGATAACTTAATGATAACCTTAGCTTAGGTTATCTAGGTTACAAACGAGCTAAATGTCAAAAATATTTATGCAGAAAGCGAACTTACAGTTATTTAAAAAGAACACTGCTAATTTTGTTTATTTCGGATGGCCTATTGATAGGTGTTGCATGGTTTCGTATAGGTACTTATATATTTTTTATTTGTTTTTTAAAATAATAGTGGTCTGAAAATGAATCCAGGAACTCCATTCGAAAACTTAGATCTTATCCATCGAACTCCAATCGAAAACAACGCAATCCTACAAAACTAATAATGTTTATAAATTTTAGTTTTTTTTAATTCATTTAACATAAATTTTTCAATTAGAATGTGTGGATTCTTTACTCATACTTATGTATATCTATATCGAATTCAATTTTTCGCTTTATACTTACTTCTATTACAAGATAGTTGCCCCGAGGTGATAAGTCCTCAAAGCTTTGACAAGAAAATATGAGGAGTCCGATAATGCAGCCTTCGTCACGTCCCTCCATTTACACTGCTGCGGAGGAATTCCTATTAGTGCAGGTTCTTTCTCGGGTGGAACATAAAAACTTCTCCGTTGAAGGAATGGTTTTTTTTATTTGCAAAAAGGATAGACTTTGAGATTGAAAACACAGCTTAGTGAACAAATGACTAGCTATTTGTTAATGCCGCTGTAAAACCGTTTTTTTTAGTGATTACTGATCACAAGTAAATACAAAGTAAGTCTGAAGCACTACATACATATAAAATAAAAGTGTTTATATATCTCGACGTCAGACGCATAAGGTCGGATGTGTGATTTTGCTACTTTTCAGGAGAGCGTTTAGAAAATTGTTGTTTTAATCCGATCAGATATACGAAATCTAGAAAGTATATAGTCAACCTATTACTTTTATTTCGTAATTCGTTTATTAAGCTACAGTTAAGAATAAAATATTTTATTACTACCATACAAAAAATAGAAAATATGTGCATTTTTTTAAAACAAACCCAAGATCCGACCCTATGCTTGTATAAAATATTTTTTTTTGACATCCGGTAAGAAGTATCTGAAATGACACTTTATGCCTCTAATAAAATAGCAATGTTTTGTGATAGATCTTGACATGCACTCTTATAAATAACTAACAAAAGGTCGTATTTTTATTTAGACGCCGTTAGTTATTAAATAAATAGCTCTGTAACAAATAGGATCATATTTTTAATCAACTAAAAAAGATTTATTTTAAACAAAAATCAACTATTCAATATGAAAATATCCCTCTCTTAATATCTTAATATAAAACGTTAATCTCAGGGCTAAGTAAGATTTAAAACAAATAAATAAAAAATAAAAAAAAAATCAATATAGGATACAAGCATCTTGGGAATGATGAACTTATAGGCTAAAGTGCTGATTGAAAGAGTGATTGCCCAAACGAAAGAGAAAATTTGGAATGAACAGTGCAAGAAGGTTTCAGAAATAGAATGGGATGTACGGATCAAATCTTCTCGTTGCGAGCCATTGTAGAAAATCATCTCGCAAATAACCAGAAAGTATTCTACGCTCCCGTAAGGTTAGAGAAGGCCTATGACGGTAGTAAGGGAAGATTTGTAGGTGACACTTTCTGTGTATGGGATGGACAGCCATCGGGTGCAGGTGCTGAGTGAGACTTCTCTTCGAGAACTCTAGTTCATTGTGTCAGGGTGTACTGAGCCTACACAGACTGGCGGCATACGGCGTATCTTAAAGATGACCAGCCAGAAACCTATATAGACGCAGATTATACATAGAAAATGACGTTGGATTGGTCATGTATTTAAGAGACCCGACGATCACATCCCTAAACAGACTCTGATATGGCACGCATCAGGTAGCAGAAGGCCAGGTCGCCCTCGCATCACCTGGAGGCCGTCGGTTGAGAAAAAAATCGCAAAAACAGGTCTTAAATGGCGGGATCTGGAGCAGGCAGCCCAAAACCGTTATAGATGGAGTAAAATACTTCGAGTCATTTGCCTCTGATGAGGAGGGGTGATGATATCATTACACAGACTGGTTAAACATCTCAACGGGTTTCAGATTCAGATAGGGCTGTGTTGCATCGCCACTCAACTTGTTCATGGACTGTTGTTTATGAGATTTTAAAGAGAACAAACATGAAATGAGAATGAGAGTTGCTCGTCAAATGGCTTCTGCTGAAGATCAAGTTCTGCTTGCTTCATAGACGTATAAGCTGAAGGAGATGAAAACTCTCATTGAATGCATTGCTTTGAAAGAAAGTAGTGAAAGTTAAATGTTAGATAAAAATTATCGTTGTTGACGAAAAGATACAATGACTCTAAAAATGCTGCGATTGAGGCCCAGAAAATAGAACAAAGTGACTGAGTTTGTCTATTTGGGATGTATCTTTACCAGCGATGGTATGTGTTAGGCGGACATAAAAAATAGTAGTTAAACGGGAAACAAATTTAACGTCGCCTTGAATTTGTTTGTCGCCAGCCATATCCTGTCTCAAAGGGCTCGCCTGGCTGTGAGCTACAGTATATTAGTGATGTATGGAAGTGAAACTTAAGTGTGGCAGAAGAGAAATGAAAGTAGTATTAATGCTGTGGAGATGAGGTCTTTGAGGATTATTGTGGGTGTAGTGAACAAGATTGAAAACAGTATTCTTTGGTGGTTTGTTTGTTTTTAAAAGTTCATTTATTTCATTATTTTTTACAAAGTTTACAGCCAGTGTAAGTTTTAATATCCTAGGCTACAACAAAACTTTGGTGGTTTGGTCACATAGAAAGGATGATGATAGAAGATTTACGAAAGTAATTTACAAAGCAGATGCGAAAGGCACGGTTGGAAAAGGAAGATCACGGAGAACGTTTACCGAGCAAATTTGTGGCATCCTCAAAAATGGTCGCGTGAATTGTTCACGAAATTAAAAAGTTTTTACCGTAGAACAAGCAGAACATTTAACCTACTTACTTATGGGAAACAGGCGTGATTTAATGTATTTGTGCACGTACCCTTCGAAAAAAGGTACCAACCTTAGTATTTTTGCAGATAAGGATTATAATTAGATATCAAATTTACCTTACTTAATAAGTAATAGTTAATTAACCACCTTAATAAATATCCACCTTTACCCATCTCTTTAAACAATACAAACATGGAGAGAAAGTGGCTGGCGGTTGTGCGGCCTAAAACTTGCCAAACGCCGAAAGACCGATCCGAACTTGACTTACTACCTCCTTAAGCCGTAAGGTGCTACAGTCATAATATTGCTTGTCCATATACTTTTCAAGGTTACTCAAAAAAGTACATTTTGTTCAAAGCATAAGGTCGTAACTTTGGATAAAGCCACAATCGCTCAATAATTCATAAGAGGCATAAGGCTGTATGTAGCTTTACTGCTTTAGAAATTATTATTTTTGAGGGTGAAAAAGAGGCATAATGTCTCAAATTTGAATACGAATCTGTTAAGCTATATTTTATTGTAAGCATAATGATGTAACTATTGTTATGACCGGTGTTTCTCGATGATTTTTTTATGGAATAGTGTCAGTTGGGCAGATATGACCTAATACTTGTAGAAAATTATAGAAAAAGACAGATACGACATTATGCTACAGCATTATCTCTGCATCTGAAAGAGATAGAAATATGTTTGTCAGTTGTATGGAAAGAGCTAGACGAGCTTAGAACGTCGGTGTAAAAAAGTGATTTTGGGTGTAAACTCAGATCCGACCTTATGCTTCTGACGTCGAGATATGTTTTTGGTAATTTTAACCTCGTGCTCGTATTCAGAATAAAATATTCCTTGTTGTACAAAATACTAAGCAGCTAAACAGGCTCGTTAGTAAGTTGATGAATCGCCACGGGTTATTAGCAAGTGGGAGTGAGCGGAGGAAAGCAATAACTCAGTTCATCTGTCAGGTCGGCCGCTATGCAGGCTGCGGCTGCTCTCGATTTTGGCTTGCTGAGCAACTTCCTTAAAATTTACCTACCTATGTTAATATTAATTTGATGTTCAGAGAATTGAGCTATATGAAAAAAATATAATTGATACAAAACCTATAAAAAATATCTAAGTAAGATGCTAATATAAAAAAAAAACACTTTCTTTCCTTTTTTTTAGTTATGACTGTTTGTCTGTTGCTGTGAGTATTATATGAGGTTTTTAAAACTACGTTAACAGATTTTGAAGCAGTTTTACAGATAGATAAAGTGATTCAATAGGAGGTTTAAATGTATAGTATTATGTTAGGCGGAACCAAGGTTGCCGGGTCGACTGGTAAAAAATAAAGCAATAAGAAGGAAAAGTAGACGTGACTAATTTATTTTAAAAACTGTGAAAAGGGATGAAACCTACGGTATAATAACCTTCGTAATATATTATGTACACATCAGATGTCCCGTCCCAGTCGAGCGAGAGAGCGCCTCTCCAGAGATGCGAGTTCCTTTCTTTGCAACACTTAATTTCTTAGCTTTTTGCCCTTTTATTTTGGGAATAGTGAAGACATAATAAATATTTATTTTATGGAGCAGCTAAGAAAAATTCTTGATGTCCGAGAAATACCTATAATGAGAGTCATTTAAGTACCTACCTAGTTCAATTTATGACACAATTTCTTTTAAAAATTAAGTATACCATCACTAATACATGTAAACGACAAAATGTTAATAGTCATGAACACCTACAGTTGATATTAAACCAGAACAAGTAGAAAAACTATTGTTTGAAAACCTAATCCTAACCTTTTTTTCATGTCTAGAGTATAGAGGCGGTCTAGGACGGCGTAACGGATTTGTCTCTGCTCTAGTGCGCCCTAGACTGTATTACCAAAGAACAAGAGCTATTTTGCAATACAGAAAAACCGGAAGTGTTACGCCGCCACTGTACCAACCCAAAATACGCACAACCCAGACCTGAAAACAAAAATTTATAATTTTCAACTGATATTGAGCCAGGAATCGATCCCGAAGCCACATTGTTTGGTCGCGAACCACTACTCTGTCAAGGCGTCAATGTTGAGAAACCATTATTGCCTTATTGTAACAAAGAGCCGCTGCTCTGTGCCTCTCCCGACCACATATATTCCATCACGCGGTCACGCGGTCCCGCACTTTGTGGTCACGAGACTGAGAGTCCTCCCACCAAACGCGACCCCTTATTCACCTCACTACTTCCTGCGACGAAAATGTAAAGATACCTTTGGGGACGGAAAAATATATTTTGATAAGGGCAAACATCTGTTGGGAATGTTCGACAGGAAAAAGCGTTATAAATGGCAAACTCGCAATTTAGATTTGAGCTAAGGATGTAATTTACTTATAAATTAATAGAGCATATAAGTTAGCAATTCAAGCTACCTATTTATTGAACGCCACACAGACTGTGGCGGGATTCTATTACTGAGCCTACAATATCAGTCCATATGCCAGTCTACCTGTCGATCCCGATCCAGTCGCCTGTTACTAGGCTCTACCTAGCGTCGAAACTGCAATATTGTACAGGCAGGCAGGTGCACTGATTAGGTGGCACTACACGCGGCAAACATTCCTTGTGTGACCCTCATTTAGTGGACATACCCCGATCTTAACTAGTCGTCTGACCACCTTATAGGCCATTGTGCATATTATCACAACTGCATATATTTGACGATAAATTAGTAATAAATATTGATGGTACACTAACGCGATTAAACTTGGAAAAACAGCCTTTCAGTTATTGTCAAAATGCGATCGTAAAATGAAGCTTTTACAAGGTAATCCGTTTTTTAAGGTGGGCCGTAGGCCGTAACCACTTAGCACGCGTGGCAAAATTATGAATGTTGAATGATAAGAGAGAGTACATGCTGGAATTGGATGAACAGGGCCCTCAGTCTCATCGCGCAAAACGTAACTATCGAATAAAAGTAGAGTAGGAACAGTACGTTAATCGCAAGAAAATACACATTTGGTAGTCTCGTAATGAATTTTGCTATAACTATAGCAGTAGTATCGCAATAGATTGGAATTGACCAAAAAGGGTAGTCTGCTCCATAATAAGATAATAACAAAACAGGATTAACTATTTAGGTAAAAAAACCCAGATTATTCTATAGCTTGCTATTTATATTCTATTGCTATACTATAATGATCGATCAAAGTTACCAGACTCGCAATTTTTAACCCCATCGTAGTAGAGTAATAGTAGAATAATAATAGAATAGAAGTTTAATCGTAAGTTTAAGAGACTAGAGTCCCAGAACTATTCGTGACAAACAACAGTATACACGAAATATCGAGCGCCTTTTTGGTCTTCTTTTGTTAGGCTACTTATTAATAAACATAACGGACATGCAGATAGCACTGATACACTGACATCATATATTTTATACAATTTTCTGGGGCAGCTGCCGTGTCCTTACATTTTGAAACCAGAACGTATTTTTTTTCAGATCGATTTTCAATGTCAAGTTAAAAAACTCTCACATTCAAAGTATATTTATAAGTAGGCAAACTAAATAAAAATCGGTTCGTTCGTTTGGGCTCTACGATGGCACAGACAGATACACAGATACGTTAAACTTATAAAACCCCTCTTTTTTCGTCGGGGGTTAAAAAACAACGATTGAGACAATTAAATTGAACTGAACGGAATAATTTCAGGAAGATTATTAATCATTAAAAGTTGAGATAGATAACTTTATCTGCATTCGATGAATTGCATGTCTTAAGGACAAAATAGTGTTTTACTTTGGTACAAGTCGTAGAATAGTCCGCCCGACAAAGCCCAACAGGATTCATCATTCTTATTTATGAAATTTGTTAACATGCTAAATTTATATCAGGTTCTGGTGGACCCCGAGAGTATCGAGATATGTACGTAACGTAAATCATCTTCAAATGCCGTTTGAACAGCCGGATATGGTCAATAAACAAGCGTGAAACATCTACATGAACACATCTATCAGGCGCCGGCAATAACTGACATCCCGCGGTATTATATAAAGGTTTACCTAGTGATTGTAAGTATTTTATGGAATTATACATATTATAACATATTTACAAAGTCTGTAATGCGTGATGATGGCAAGTGATTGGCTGACAGACAAGACAACGTCCAGGGCAAAGCGTTTGAGATAAAAGCTTCAAATTTGTAAATAATGGTAACAAGTAAATATTTAAAAGTGAAAAGAAGGACATTGCTATTGAAACTCAAAAAAATTGGTATTACATATTTAAAATTTAAACACAGGCGATACTTTAGGCAATAGTAGTTTTTATGACCACCATCGTTAAAAACCTTTGCAAATTTTAAATGCAGAATATAAAATCGATTGTTACATTTAGCGGTTGTGGAAGCCGTATTCCCGCACAGTGATACAGGCAGGCTGTGTTGTGTACTGATCTGAGGCTATGTGACATGTTCGAAATTGTGTCAACACGCGCGGGGCACGAGGCACAGTACTCTGCGGCTGCGGCGGCTGGCAGCGGCGGGCGCAGTCGGGCCCGGCGCGGCCCTCGGTCCGGTAAATACAGCCTCCACGCTCCTGGGGTATGGATTATTCGCAGTGCGAGAGGCAGTGCGACCCACGCGCTCCCCACAGCCGCTCGGCTCGCTGCCGGTCCCGGGCACTGTTTTGAGTTCGTAGCTCGCTCGTAGTCTGCTCGTAGTCTCGTAGTCGCCGATAACTCGTAGCAATCGCCGTGGGACACGAACGCTACGAAAACCATGACATTAATCCGGCCTTTATTGTGTTTTAATAACATGACTGATGCTGCATTAACGTGTCATTACACTTCTGTATCATTTTCATTCAGTATTTTACTTGTGTGATGATACGGTCTTCCATAGTTATTGTGTTTATGTAAGTTAAAAGTTTTTGTGTAAGTACTTACCTAGATATTTAAGAGGAAACAGTTATTGTGAAAAACGTTATTATTTTGTAGCAGCCGGTTATTTAGTATTCCTTTACCTTAAATATTATAAACTATACTTTAGATTATTGATTTCATACATTTGCAAATACAGTTATTAATTTATAGCTTATCTATTTGTGAATGGTAAAAGATATTATAACTGTAACAAACAAAGCTGCTTTTATGTGAGAATAAACTTTAATTAAATATTTTTCATTAAGAAGTTATCTACCTACGTGAAAATGTTCTCATTAGAAATTTAATTAAAAAAAGGGAACCACGAAGACGATAAAACCAGTTAAAACTAATTAATCTCCTGATTTTTAGTAACTTATTAAAAGTTATGTTTAAAGCATACCCTATTTATTTTATAAAGAGTAAATAATATTGCGAAAAACCTAAATAGATGTCGATGAAACTAGGCTATGAAAATTATACAGGCAAAGTTGCAATTTTAAAAGAGTATAAATTTTATTAAAAAAGAACGTGATGAGTTTGATTCCTGTAATATTGAAAGTGTACTAAAACTTTCTCATTAAAACGCAGCTGGAACAGATGCTGAGAGTGGAGCAGGCCGCGGGCGGGCTCGTCCCAGGGGCTGCCTGCTGCCGCCTTTTGGTTTCTGCAAAATATTTTTGTGTTCCTACTTGTTTTCAATAACAAGAAAGTATTGAGTTTGCGTCAAAATACCTGAATCTACATCGAATTGAATATTATAACGCGATCTTAATACTATCCGGTTTTATTTAATAATAATAATAATAACACATCACACTCAGAGCCCCTAACTAGGAAGAACCTGTATCTAGGGCGCCCGAAACACACACAGAGACGAACATCACACCCAGACCGGAAACAAACATCGATATTCATCATATCAATATTCGCCCCGCCCGGGAATCGAACCCGGGTGCTCACGCTTACTCAGTCCACATCACTGCCAACTGAGCCACGGAGAAGTCATTTGTTCAATATGTTTGAAACATATTGGAAATGTCATCGTTAGGTAATAGATGACCCAAGTACAGAGTGGAACCCAGCAGCCCGCGTCCGTCTGTCACAATCACAAGACCCTAGCGCAACAACAAACTGAATAAATTTTCAAAGATTAAGGTAGTTATGAATGGTAATGATAAAGGTAGAATGACCTCGTCGAAGAATGACCGCAAAAAATTACAATTTACCTTCAGCAGTGTTTGTGAGCGTCTCGTTGTCCCAGACAGAGAAACAGTTATATGTCGTAGGAAGATTTAATAATTATTTTCCGAGTTTTCGCAAAATCCCTAGTTTTTTTTTTGGAAAAAAAACTAAATATAAAATCTTCCTACGACATTTAAAAACAATTTTCACATAACGAATTTTCTGCTGTCCATACACTCTAAAGCCTATGACATTGTAAACTACTACTAAAAATCTACAACATTTCTCAGAATTTCCAAGCACTCGAAATAATTATGGGGCGTATGTGTGATGAATTCATTATTTTCGTCTCAAAAAGGGTTATATGGATTCAATTCAACTTTCAAGTAACTATAAAAGACGGCTAAAGTATTTTTTTTAATATAGGTAAATTTATTTATCATCAATATAAATATCAATCATCATCAATATCAATACATAGTATAAAACAAAGTCGCTTCCCGCGTCTGTACCTATGTATGCTTATATCTTTATAACTATCTAACGGATTTTGATGCGGTTTTTTGTAAAAGATATTAGTGATCCAAGAGGAAGGTTTATAAGTATTATAAATGAGCAAAACAGCCATAGGTTAGGCGGTAAAAAGTTCGCAGGGTCGACTAGTCATCAATCAATATATAAAACTCTTCCGTTACTGACTGACTGACTGACTGACTGACTGACTGACTGACTGACTGACTGACTGACTGACTGACTGACTGACTGACTGACTGACTGACAGACAACGCAGAGCCGAAACTACTGGGCGTAGAAAGCTGAAAATTAACACGTGGGTTCCTTGGGGAGTGTAGGTGAGCACTAAGAAGGGATTTACTAAAATTCCCACGGGAACGGGAATAAAATGGATTTTTGTGTTTATGAGAAATCTGCGCGGGAAAAACCGCGGGGCAGCCTCTAGTAAATAGTATAAAATAAAGTCGCTTCTCGCGTCTGTCCCTATGTATGCAAATCTTTAAAAGTATGAACGGATTTTGATGCGGTTTTTTTTAATAGATACAGTGATTCAAGAGAAAGGTTTATAAGTATAATCATCATCATTCATCATTTCAGCCGTAGGACGTCCACTGCTGGACATAGGCCTCCCTCAAGGCTCTCCACTGTACCGATCGCAGGTGGCCTGCATCCAGCGTGGACCCGCAGCCTTGCGCAGATCATCCGTCCATCTGGTCGGTGGACGTCCTACGCTGCGCTTGCCGATCCGTGATCTCCACTCGAGAACTTTTCGGCCCCAGCGGCCATCTGTTCTGCGGGATATATGACCTGCCCATTGCCATTTCAACGAGCTTATCCGCTTGGCTATGTCGGTGACCCTGGTTTCTCTGCATATGTCCTCATTTCTGATTCGATCCCGCAGAGAAATCCCGAGCATAGCCCGCTCCATGGCTCGTTGAGCTACTCGGAGCCTGTTCATAAGCCCTATAGTGAAGCACCATGTTTCAGAACCGTATGTCATCACTGGCAGCGCACATTGGTTAAATACCTTCGTCTTCAGGCACTGAGGAATATTGGACGAGAAGACGTTGCGTAGTTTCCCGAACGCCGCCCATCCGAGCTGGATTCGGCGATTGACCTCCATCTCGAAGTTGGACCTACCTAATTGGATGGTTTGTCCTAGGTATACGTACTCGTCGACAACTTCGAGAACCGAGTTCCAACCATAACTGGGGTAGGCAGAACATGGACATTAGACATGACCTTCGTCTTGTCCATGTTCATTTTAAGGCCCACCTGTTGGGAGACTCGGTTGAGGCCTTCGAGCATCGTACTGAGTTCCTCCATTGACCTTGCCATGACTACGATGTCGTCGGCAAACCGAAGGTGAGTGATGTATTCGCCGTTAATATTGATGCCCTGCCCTTTCCATTCTAGAAGTTTGAAGGCTTCTTCTAAAGTGGCGGTGAACAGTTTCGGAGATATAACATCTCCCTGTCTCACGCCTCTGTTCAAGGGAATAGCCTTCGAATTCTGTTCCTGTACTCGGACAGACATGGTGGCGTTGCTATACAAACACTTCAGCACTTCGATGTACCGATAGTCAATCCGGCATCGTTGGAGAGACTCTAGCACCGCCCATGTTTCGACCGAATCAAAGGCCTTCTCATAGTCCACAAACGCTAGACATAGCGGCAAGTTATACTCTTCGGTCTTCTGTATAACTTGCTGCAGCGTATGTATGTGGTCTATGGTACTAAAGCCTTTTCGGAAGCCGGCTTGTTCGGGAGGCTGGAAGTCATCAAACCTTCGTTCGAGACGATTGGCGATGATCCTGCAAAACAGCTTATAAACTTGGCTCAAAAGCGAGATGGGCCTATAATTCTTCAAAAGGGTTTTATCGCCCTTCTTAAAGAAAAGCACCACCTCACTTCTGTTCCATGCTTCAGGCGTGGTCCCTTCGAGTAGGACAGAATTAAAGAGCCTCTGAAGGACTTTGAGTACCGGTGTTCCAGCCGCTTTCAGAAGCTCTGACGTGATTCCATCCTCACCCGGTGCCTTGTTGTTTTTAAGCAGTTTCAGGGCCATCCTTATCTCGTACACGCTGATGTCCGGGATATCTTCGGTATAGTGTCGGGTTAGTTTGGCTCTAGGGTCGTTGGCTGCACTAGTAACAGGCTTAGTGACCGAATCGTATAGCTGTCCGTAGAACTTCTCGATTTTCCTCAAAATTTCCGCTTTCGTCGACGCTATACTGCCGTCATCCCTCTTCAGCTTGGTCATTTGGCTTTGCCCAACAGACATATCTCTTGCGAACACTTTGGAAGTACTTATAAGTATAATACATGCACAATATAGTAGTAAGTTAGGCGGTACGAAGTTCGCCGGGTCGACTAGTATTTATATGTATATACTAGCTTTTGCCCGCAGCTTCGCAAGCGCTTTTTCATTATAAACGTTAATTACTGGTTGATTTACTACTTAGGAATTTGGAGACATTATTTCTAATCGCACCCATACCTCCTAAAAATATCTACCTATTTACAATATTAATTTTTTGTTTATTTCAGTTCCCGTGGCAACTCCAGGAATTCCTTTCTACATTCCACCATTCAGTCACTGAAACTTATATTCCTAACATTTCTATTAGCTGGTTAGGTGGGATATTAGCTAGGTAGAGTTGGATTATGTAAGTAGGTGAGTAAAAAAATTTAAGATTTTTTAGGCGCTTTATGTTTTTGGGAATGTTCCGTTACCATGTGAATTTTGGTAAATCTTTTCTTAATATAACTCTGAATCTATGTTCTTCTTATTTCTAGCTATTGTAGGTTAGTTCTAATCTTACAAAAAAATCCGGTTTTTAGATACCGTTCCCGTATTTTTTTTGGAAAATCCATGATTATAACACGCCCTCACACCTATTGAAGAACCCTTTTCCGATAATTCCCGTTCCCATGGAAATTTATTTATTTCCACTGAGGAACTTGTACACCAAATTTCATGTCGAAACGCTCAAGGAAGTCGATTTTTCATTTTCACAAAAAAGTCTCGTACTTACCGTTCCCGTAGGAATTTTGTAAATTCCTTTCTTTCAACACTCTTAAATTCACTGAGGAACCAGTACACCAAATTTAACGTCGATACACTCAATGATGTACATTTTTCATACTAACTAAAAAAAAGTCTCGTGATTCCCGTTCCCGTAGGAATTTTGTGAATTTCTTTCTTTTAACGCTTTTAAATTCACTGAGGAAACTGTACACCAAATTTCACGCCGATACACTAAATGATGTCGATTTCATTTTTACGAAAAAAGTCTCGATATTCCCGTTCCCGTGGGAATTTAGGGAATTCCTTTTCTGTACATCAAATTTCACGCCGACACACTCAATGATAAAAGTCTCGCTATTCCTGTTCCCGTGGGAATTTTGTAAATTACTTTATTTCAACGTTCCTAAATTTACTGAGGAACCTTAAATTTTACGTCGATACGCTCAAGAAAGTAGATTTTTCATTCTCACAAAATGTCTCGTAATTCCCATTCCCGTGAGAATTTTGTAATTTCAACACCCTTAAATTCACTGAGGAACCTGTACAACGAATTTCACGTTGATACACTCAATTATGTTGATTTTTCATACTAACTAAAAAGTCCCGGAATTTCGGTAATCCTTTCTTAGTGCTCACCTACACTCCCTAAAGAACCAAAATGCCAATTTTCAGATGTATACGCCCAGTAGTTTCGGCTCTGCGTTGTCTGTCAGTCAGTCAGTCAGTAACGAAAGTTTTATATATATATATGTGGGATGTGGAAGCCAAAGACACTGTTCTACGCTTTTAAATACGTTTTTTTATTATAATTTACTATTTTACACATATTTACAACAACTGAATAAAACTCACTCCGTCCTTCGTCATTTCTATTCTACTTCTTATAAAACTATCCACTCGACAGGAGTCAGCTTGACAATCGTCTATGCTAGGCTAGGCATAGACTGCCTATCCGACCTATACCTACTCCCACACGGCCATCCTACTACTCGTCCGCCTCGGACGAGTCACCTGAACCCCCCGTACCAACCCACCTCTTCATAAGGTCACTACTTGTGGTGGTGGTCCTCGGTCCCAGCCCCAAAAACTTACCAACTTCTCATGTGAAAACTGAGTTTTCTTAACAGCTACTAAATCTCCCATCTTGTACTTAGTGTCTTGTTTTCTTCCATTGTCATAATTTTGCTTAGCTTCTTCTTTCATCTTTGATTTCTTCATCTTTGTGTCTCTGTGTTCTTCAAACTCTCGTCTTTCATCTTGCTTGATCTCGTTCGCTCTTTTAGTATCGCCTTTCCCGCTCGGCTTTCCTATTCCTATTTTGCGACTCTCTACATTCTCTTCTTCGCAACACTTCTCTGTCTTCATCTTCTTTGGTACATCTAAAAGTAAACCTTCTGTCTCGTCTTTGTATATTACTTCTTTCTCCATGCGGTAATCTTCAAACGTCTTCACTCCTTTAACTATAACTTTCGTCGTAAGTTGCAGTCTTTCATCGTTTTCTGCTTTCTCCGTCATCAGCATAACTTCTTCATCATTGCTGCCATCAATATTTAATTCTTCATCCTTTTTAAGAATGTCTCCGTCTGCTTCATTTTTCTTTGGAACTTCCATCTGGTTGTCTGTGTCTTTCGCAGCAACTGTTTCATACTCCTTAACAATTTTTATAACGTCTTCTGCATACTGAATTTCTCCTTTATCAACAGCCATCAGTGCTGTTAGGTGTGCTGCTGGTCTGACCTCCACATTCTCAGCTGAAATTTTTAGATCTACGTTAGCCAAAATCTTGTTTCCTAGCAACACATTATAAGGTATGGCACCATCTTTAATCAAATGAAACTCTGTATCAAACTTCGTGTCGTCCATCTGAATTTTCGTTTTACATCTTCCTAACGTCTTTATTAAATTTCTTCCTAGTCCTACAACTGTCACACCTTCATCTTCAACCTTCATATCTAGCCTGGTAAATATTTCTTCCTTCATTAAATTTACATCAGCTCCTGTGTCAATGTGAGCCAGTACTCTCTGTCCGCCAATCGTCACATCTTTGGTAGGCATGGTCGGCTTAAATTGCACAGTGTAAGCTTGGTTAACCTCATCTGGTTTTGTTTCGTCCTTACTCTTCGTGCAGTTCCTGGAGATGTGCCCGAACTCATTGCACTTGAAGCATTTGACACCTTTTGGCTTGTGGACACACTCTGCTGCTTCATGTCCACCTTCTCCGCAGGAAAAACAGCGTCTGTCTGGTCGTTGTTGTGGCTTGGTAGAAGGCGCCCTCTCTCTCTCACTTGAAATCTTCTGCGGAACCCTCTTCTGCAAAGCCAAAATCTTACAGTAGTCATCAAGTTTAGCCCTAAACTCATGCAAATCTTTTGCCCCATATAAAACAGATTTTACCCCAACATCCCCTTCTAAACCGTCTATAATATAATCTATCAAAGAGGAATCTTCAACATTACTTTGAAGAGCCATTTCCCTCATTTTAAAAAAGTACTGCTGAACAGACTCTTCCTTCCTAATCCTACGTTCGCTTAGCATCTTGTGCACCATAGCTGAATTTAGTCTAGGCCCAAACTCCTTAAGCAACTCAGCTTTAAGCTTGTCCCAAGATCCTACACTTCCTAAAGATCTAAGGAATAGCCTTGCAGTTCCCACTAAAAACCGTTTCGCGTAAATGTACTGCTCGACCTCGGACCACCCCATAAGCAGCGATAACTCCTCAAATTCCTCAATCCATGATCTAACCGGGTAAGTGTCATCCCCACTAAACGATACTATCGCGTGCTCCATGTCGCGGAATGCTATCCTCGGCCTAGTATCATCTCGCGAATTACTACTCCATTGCTCAACGTCATTAACTTCATGCAAACTATCTCTACCCTTCTTAGGTGGCATCGTGAAAAACTTACGGCTGAACTCCTTTAACACTATAAACAACTTCTTACACAAATTATACAATAGAAAAACTAAACAAACAAACAATTTTTAAATTACAACAACAAACAGCAAAAAACATCCAAAAATAAAAACACCGTAAACAAAACAAACTTCAATCAAATCAACTCTTTCAATCAGTTGTCAGTACAGTCAACGACAAGAAAAAAAAAAAAAAAATTTTGCTCGTTCCACTAAACACAGACTCCAAAATGTTCGTCGTCTTTTGCCGTACACGGAAAACACGTCGTACACGTCTTTCTTCTATCATCCAGTTCCGGTTCCCGAAAAATAAAATGAAGTTTCTTGCGTCAAAGTCCAGCTCACGTCACACTTCACGTCAGATGCCTCAACCTCAAAACGAACGTCTCATACTGCCGGTTGAAATTCCTCGATGCTCTCAACTCGATGATTTTTAGCTGGAAAACCTTGCGTCGTCGTCGTAGTGTCGTCCTTGCAGCGTTGTCCTCGTCCTAGAATTATTATACGCTGTGTATCCCTCTCCTTCCCGTAGCCGTCGTACTACGGTCTGGAACTTCGTAGTTTCGTCGTCAATGGCTGCCGTCTGCTGCCGTCTCGTCTTAACTTCTTCACGTCGTAATACTTCTTTGAGATATCGTCGTTGTCGTCGTCAGCTTCTCATAGCCTTGAGCTCGTCGTCGTCGTGGAAAATAGTCTTCTGAAAATCATCAGCTCGTCGTATCGTCGTGTAGGGTAGGTGTCATCACCTGGCTCAGTACATCCCAGCGAGATATGGTCGATAAATCCCGGACGAGATGGTATATCTCGGCCGCGAAATGGCCTTTCAATCCCGGACGAGGGGATATTTCAATCCCGGACGAGCCCCCAAATTGTGGGATGTGGAAGCCAAAGACACTGTTCTACGCTTTTAAATACGTTTTTTTATTATAATTTACTATTTTACACATATTTACAACAACTGAATAAAACTCACTCCGTCCTTCGTCATTTCTATTCTACTTCTTATAAAACTATCCACTCGACAGGAGTCAGCTTGACAATCGTCTATGCTAGGCTAGGC
Organism: Euspilapteryx auroguttella; assembly: GCA_951802225.1. Taxonomy (NCBI): domain Eukaryota; kingdom Metazoa; phylum Arthropoda; class Insecta; order Lepidoptera; family Gracillariidae; genus Euspilapteryx; species Euspilapteryx auroguttella. The sequence continues at coordinate 9,488,045 of OX637642.1, read as the reverse complement.
ATAGACTGCCTATCCGACCTATACCTACTCCCACATATATATATATATATATATATAAAACGAAAACGAAACGAAAATTTTGTGTTTATGAGAAATTTGCGCGGGAAAAACCGCGGGGCAGCCTCTTTCCCGCGCAAATTTCTCATAAACACAAAATTTTCGTTTTTTCCCGTTCCCGTGGGAATTTCGGGAAATCTCTTCTTAGTGCTCACTTACACCCCCCAAGGAAACCACGTGCCAATTTTCAGCTTTCTACACCTAGTAGGTTCGGCTCTGCGTAGTTTGTCAGTCAGTCAGTCAGTCAGTAACGGAAGAGTTTTATATATATTGATATCTTGGCTGGCGGCTCCTCGTACACTGTTACTATTTGTTGACCGACGAGGAGGAGGAGAAGGAGGAGGTACTCAATTCGACACGTATATATTTTTTTTTATGTATGATCAGGCATTACTTTTTACAGAGTAGTCCGATTTTAATAATTCTTTTTTTAATCGACAGGGCATACCTTGAAATGAGTCGCATAAAAATTTGGAAATAAAATTCCCACCCTGGCTGACTTTTTGGTCAGTGGGACTTTTATGCACTCATAGGTTGCATTGCCGTGTTCTGTATTTACATTATAACTTTGGATACTTACTTACTTAAATATCTTTTGAAATAAAATAAAATAATAAACTTTTCAGTCGAAAGACGTCCACTGCTGGATATAGGCCTCCCCCACAAATCGCCATACCGACCGGTCTTGTCGTCCCTGTCAACCATGTCGTCTGATCACCTTATGCGGTGTGACCACTGACCACCTTGTGGGATAAGAAAATAATAAAACCCTGAAAGAACTGAAAAGCATAAAATAAAACTTTTTTATTAAAAAATAAAACCGCCGAAAAAAAAACTGAAAAGCATAAAATAATAATCGAATTACTAAGTTCTTAAAGTAATGTAGGGTATCCCAAGTAATTTTGAGTCAGCGCCACAGATTCCTCGTACAAAGATCACTAAATAAGGTACCTTAAATTTAAAAAAATAACCAAAATTCGTGCCAAACCAATCTTTACGTAATTATGGAATTTGCTTGTGTGGCGCGCCGACTTAAAATTACTTGGGATACCCTACATTACTTTAAGAACTTAGTAATTCGATTATTATTTTATGCTTTTCAGTTTTTTTTTCGGCGATTTTTTTTTTGATAAACAGTTTTATTTAAACTTAAAACTTGAAACTCACTAGTTTTTCTGTTTAGCATGCATAAAGAAGAAAGCAAACAAACAGACGAATTTTTAAAACCGTAAAATAGTGAATCTCTTGCTGGGGTCTAAATACCGTATTTTCATAATTTTTTGTTTTATCTTTAAAATAGTCTATAATAGTATACTTGTATTTAATGGGGCGTAATGTAAAAATAAGGGAAACGCTAATAATTAAGAAAAAATAAGTACTATTTGAATTGCTATACACTTTCTTTTTAGTTTATCTTGCATGTATGTAGAAAAAAAAATCACATTTTGCTTTATCCCATACTCGAAGTTCTACTTTGGCTCGCGTGTCTAAATTGATTGCTTGCGTGCGTGAACACATATCACACCTCTACTGGATTATAAATTGTGCCTACTCTGTAACTTGCCTTTTGTCGAGTTATAAAGAGATATTTATGGCTTATCTATTAGAATTCATCATAACGGTTGCTTGGTAAGATTTTCATGAATATATTTACTGACGTACAGTGCAAACTTTGCAGTCTGGTTATTTAGTTTTTTTTAATGATACTAAGTACTATCGTTTACGACTTATCCTATCTATGTACTTTAACCGAGTTCCAATCTAGGTAATTACTATTAGGTACCTATTCTGTGGTAATAGTTGGTCATTATTTGGCATGGCTCAGGTACTACTGCTGGGGCAGCGGAGCCAACCTGCCAGCTCCGCGGCTGCCACCGCCGCTGCGGCAACATTCTTTTTTCCCGGGCGACCGAACATTTTTCTCGGCCGCTTACAAATGACCACTTAACAGAGAAATCTTTTCCTCACATTTTTTCCCTCCTGTATTTCTATAACCTCTTAACGCGGGTGTTCTAGCTCGAACAATGTAAGCCTATCTCAAATGAGTCGGTATTTAGAACTCAACGTCGGCGGTGGCTTGCGCAAATAATGTACGTATGTAGGTGAAAACCTTAACATTATCTTTTCTTACGATTTAGGAATTTGTCCGCAGGTAAAGATAATGTACACGAACAAGAAAAATAAATCTTATTTCTTGTGCTAATAATATATGTACTTACTTACACAAAGGCGAGTTATTCAGAGTAGCAAACATTAGGAGAAGACGACTTTTGTTTAAAGTAAAGTAAAGTAAAAAGTAAAAAATGATTTATTCAATACAGGATACAAGATATCGCTTATTGAAAGTCAATTAGACTAATCTAATTAATATTGATACCTTATTTCGTAAAGTATCCTATACTGATAGAGGCGAGGTAGTTCAGGGTGCCCACTAATTGGCTCAGGCAAACAATGTTTGCCTTGCCTTACGACAATGGTCGCCTGGAGACGCCCCCAAACGAGCCCTCCTCTGTCAAATGATTCTACTCCCTTTCGCAATGATTTTAACAGAAAGCCGTTTCGTTAGTACCTACTTGGATAATATGTACAGCCGACAGCCAACCAAAATAAAATTACTAAGAAATTTTAATCAATATATATAAAACTCTTCCGTTACTGACTTTATGAATGACTGACTGATTGACAGACAACGCAGAGCCGGAACTACTGGGCGTAGCGGGCTAAAATTTTGCACGTGGGCTCCTTGGGGAGTGTAGGGGAGCACTTTTCCCGAAATTCCCATGAAAACGGAAGAAAACGGGATTTTTGTGTTCAACAGAAATCTGCGCGAGTGATACCGCGGGGCAGCCTCTAGTGCGCGAATAATAACATAATAAGTTATTTTGTATAGATAGTAATTTTTTTAACTTATTTATACTTAACAATAAAAACTTTGTATATACCTAACTAAAACTTTTATCGACAATTTAGCGCTGTTTTTAGACTCTTTGACCTAGCTTTGACCTTTATAGATTTTTTGTGAAATAACAACTTCTAACGAACGATTCGTTATTTTTGGAGTATTTAGACATCGGGTACAAAAGCTTTGTTATGATGCATGATGAGATTAAACCAACATAAATGACATAATCTCGTCCAATGTTCCAAAAATGTTTTGTTGATTGTGATCACAGAACAAGGAAGATGCTCTCTCTCTCTAAATAGAAATCGCGAGAAGGCGGAGCCCGCGTGCCTATCATTAGCTCTGCAGTGCCTGTGCGTAGTTTTTGACAGATTTGATAAGCTCAGTTGCTTTTTACTTCTTGTAAACAAACCACCAGGAAAAATATGAAAAAAACCCACTAAAATGCCATATTGTGCTGTGTTGGAATGCAAAAATTAAAGTTGGGGACTTAAAAGTACTAATTATGCCGTATCATTACATCGGTAAGTAATATTTCACTGTATTTTTAAATAAATTTGAAATTATACATGAACAAGAAAACAAAACCATAAGTGAGAAAATGAAAACACCCTAATTACGGAGCAGTAAAATTGAATTTTCATTGAAGCCTGTGACTGTGACTGTACCTTCAGAGCGTTCTTCTTTATCTATGGTATTAGACTCATGACTTTTTCTAGAACATTTTGACAACCAGTATAATGGAAATCAGTTAGAGATTGCTCAACATGATGAAAATCTATCGATAATTTTCTATGATAAAAATCTATCGATAATAATAATTTTCAATGAAAAAAAAAATAGGTATTCGCTTTGACTTGAAAACCTCTACCTTTTTTTATGGTTTAAAATGTGATTTACTTTAAAGTTAAATTCTTGAATACGAATGAAATTATATGAATCTTTCAACTTAGACTCTTGCGTATGAATGAAATTATATTAGCATCATCATCATATTAGAATAATGTTGTAATATGTAAAAAATAAAGTCACTTTCCGCATCAGTCCTTAGGTATGTTTAAATCTTAAAAAGTACAGCGGATTTTAATGCGGATTTTTTAATAGATAGAGTGATTCAAGAGGAAGGTTTATAAGTATAAAACATGCAGGTTCTAATAATAGGTTAGGCGGTACGAAGTTTACCGGGTCGACTAGTATTGTATAAAGACAAGTCGTCACTCTTATAGTGTGCTATATTTTATTTTTCTTTTCATTTATTTACAGCCTGTGTTACTGGATCACCTCGGGCCAAGCTCAGAACCTAATACACTTAAGCATAAACTTGAAGATGGAGCCATCATGAAAGCTTCTTAAGCTAAGAGGAGTTTCAATAAACAATACCTAGAGAAGAAAAAATGCTAAATATTATGTATTAAAAAAACCAAGATTAGTTAAGAGTTTAAGGCAAGTACTAAATTAGCAAGTACTTCGATATTAAATAAGATAAAATAATATAAATATAAAACCCATCTTGTTTTATTGGTCTATCTATCCATCCACCTAAATTGTTTACTTTGGTTAAAATAAAGCTTCATTTAAAGTACAATACTCACTCCAAAATTAATAATGCGCATGCAGATTCGCTAATTGTCGATTTCACGGAACAAAATCAAAAATCATAATTCTACTAAATTACGCATGCAGAAAATGCACTTAACCTCCTTCAATACATATCGTCTTCCGTCGCTTCGGAATACGACCGTTGTCGAACAGTGACGAAGATTTCTATGCGCATTATAACTTTTACAGTACTGTATGTATATACAATTTTATAACTAAACACATTTTTATTTCTGAATCTCTATTTATGCGAAGCATAACTGTTGAATACAAAATAACATTGGAAATAAATAAAAATTAAACTGTACACTAAAATAAACTTTATTCTATGAGCGACTGGTTTTTTCATATGATAATACCAATACATCGCCAATCACCAAGAAGGCCGTTTGCGTAGAATACACATAGATTTTCGTAAAGAAAAAGTAATTGTTAACTGTAGCCATATGAAAGAAAGTTGTATATCGATAGGTTTTTCTCATCGACAAACTTTCTCCCGCAATATGTACATCCCTAGCTTAGTTTTTCATTTTTCGACGTAGCCACCTAGTGTTTAGTAGCGGTACTACAAAAGCTGTAGTTCCATCTAGCGTCGAATAGTAAAACTAGGAACATTGCGTGAGGATTTTAAAGCAAAGAGGATGTATAGCTTTCTACCATGTCTTTGGAAAAACCTAATGTCATTCTTTTATCATATGTATGTCATCATTATCTTAAGTATTTCATAATTGTTATTTGATTTTGATCTTTGTTTATTTGTAAAAAGGTTCATAGTCTACTTCAAAGTTTTGTGATGTAGATCTTTTCGGCTTTGTCGTTAATCACCAATGGTAGCTTGGATTTCATAGTGAGCGTTTGGTTTATATGTGTGAGTTTGGACACACTGGTTTTAGTACTAAAAGCTCATGATGCTATTTCTATTGTATTCTCTTGTTCTGTGATTGTGATAATGCGGAGCGCTACACAAACCACTATCAATATCAATTTTGTACTCTGTAGAGTAAAAAAAAGTAATTTAATGCTATATACTGTTATTACCCTTTAAGGGCAACTAAGTTCTTAAGCTCTGTTTTTTATTTTAACCCTTAAAGTCATTTTGTATAGTATACTATACATTGATGTTTGTAAAATTATAGGACCAATTTTTTTTATTTTTTTTTAAATTTAGGTACACAGTTATGATGTCTGAACATTTCCAAATGCATATTTTAAAAAAAAAAAATAGTTTTCTATGGATATATAGTCACAACTGTCAGTTTCCTGAAACGATACCGAAGCCGCAAGCGCAACTGAAGATTAAGTATTTTTTTTAATATTTTTTTTCTATAATTATGGCGTTTCTTTTTTTTTAATCTAGAAGTTTGTGATATAAAGCATGGATGTGTGTTATAAATAACTGTCAGTAGCGCGTGCTTGTATGTCTAAACTGATCTCGTTTCTTATGTATATTATACTATACATTGCCACCTCAGCGTAAATCACTGAATTAAAAACTATGTATAGTATACTATACATGGCCACCATTGCAGTGGAAATATTCAAATGGTTTCATTGGTAATTATTAGTATAATATATGATGACAGTGCCAGATTCCGGCAAAATTGAGAAGCCCTTCGTTATTTTGAAGGTTTTTGCTGTTATTTTTATCTTTTCTACATTGCTCAACTTTTGCAATCGTTTGAAATTTCATTCTGGGTCTCTTTTTGCTTATATTGGTGTGGATTTGTATGCATGAATAATTTTTTACTACCCTGAAAACAAAGCGACCAGGTCAAGAGCATCGTGGACTTTCTCTGTACTGTACTCGATATCGATGAAGCTTCCCACGATTACAATGGTTCTAATAATGAAGATGAAACACCTAGGTAAAAGTTTCGAATCTTCTTCTGCACCCGCTCTGAATTCATTCCTTGAGAATCTAAACATGTCAAATAGCCCAGTTCCGTCAATCCGATTACTTTCTGATGACAACGCCATAAAAAATAAAGACTTGCCTCGTCTCGAAAAATTAGAAGCAACTGCTTTACTAGACTCGTCAGTAAGCCTGATTTCATCAAACCAACCCCTGGATGATGACTGAAATAATAACTCGGGCTCCCCTGGCCCTAAAATTGTTGAGACAGTAGCTTTGGTTCACGATGCACGGATGCACCCAACCAATCAGGGTTATGCTTTGTCAACTCCGAAAACAGCTTTGAGTCACGCGACCTTATAATTGAAGCCTGTTAGTAGGTCTGTCCCCACCAGTCTCTACTATGATAAACGAATTACCCAACCAAGACTTTGCGCTTTAACTCTCACTTACAGCACTGCTTGCAGAAGAATTTCCTGAAAATTCCTGAAAAATATTTCGTGAAGCACTACAATCGTGACGTGATAAACTTGGGCAGATATGCTTTCTTTGTACAGCAGCAGATAATACATATCATGATCATTAATAGAGTCAACCGAATCTTCTTCTTCTTCTTCCTCAGCACATATCAGCCCACTGTTGGGCGAATGCCTCTCCAATTATTTTCCAGTTCGCTCTATCGGCTGTCAATCTCGTCGTATATCGTCGGTCCATCTTGCTGGTGGTCTGCCTACACTTCTCTTCCCCTTTCTTGATCTCCATTCGAGGACGGTTTTGCTCCATCTTTCGTCTTCTCTGCGAGACATGTGTCCCGCGCATGTGTCAACCGAATACCAAAGATGCAAATATTACAAAAAAGGGTAGGCTTCATGCCTTGCACAAAATGCAACATACAGTTTTATGCAGCTACATCTCTTCTTCGGGCTATGTCCAGCTCGCCGGGGCCGAAAATTTCTCGAGTGGCGATTACGAACTGGAACACGCAGAGTAGGCAGACCCCCCACAAGGTGGTCTGACAACCTGGGCCCCATTTAATATAACTTACAAGTCCACAATTGTGAAAAAAAGCTACATATTTGTAAGGTTTTTTTACAAGTGCTGTTTAATAAAACTTACAAATTGTAAAAATGTTACAGGTAAAAACCTCACAATTGTACCAATTACAAGTGCTGTTTAATAATACAAGTGCTGTTTAATAAACCTTACAATTTAACAATTTTACAGGTAACAATCTTACTATTACCTATTCTAATTACAAGTGCCGTTTAATAAAAGTTTTCAAGTTTAGAAAACCCCTGCAGATTTCTATGACAATTGTAGCTACAAGTTAATACGAAAATAAAAATTAATAAACTTATGAAGAGTCCTTTAACGCGAACAGTGACGCCATTCTAAAAAGAAGTCATAGTCATAAGGCTTTTTATCAAAAAAAGGGGCTCCCTAGTGCGTTAGATATTAATAATAAATAATAAAATAATAATAACACATCACACTCAGAGCCCCTAACTAGGAAGAACCTGTATGTAGGGTGCCCGAAACACACACAGAGACGAACATTACACCTAGACCGGAAACAAACATCGATCGATATTCATCATATCAATATTCGCCCCGCCCGGGAATCGAACCAGGGTCCACACGCTTACTCAGTCCACAGCACTGCCAACTGAGCCACGGAGCAGTCAAATATTGGTCAAGTCAGATATTGGTCCTTAGTAATTTTTAAGTATTTCAAATAGTATTCTAAAAACAAACAGTACAGTTGTAGTACTTCAATCAGTCTAAACCTATAACTACTGCTTTACCTACTGCTCATACTTTTTTTTTACAAAAAAAATCACTTATAATAGATTGATGCACTAAATTGTAAATATCTGACACATGACGATCCACCTGTAGAAATTTTACTACAATTTACAAATATGTAAACTTTTTATTACAATTGTGCGTTCAATAAAGCTGTTTTCTTTACAAATATGTAAGTTTTCACCTGTAAGAAGAAAACCTTTATTAAACAGAGAATTGTAAAATTGTAGCTACAATTCTACAATTTGTAAATTTTCTACAATTGTAAACTTGTAACTCGTTTTTTTTATTAAACAAAAAAATGTAAATTGTAGCCTGTAAATTACAATTACAACTCTACAATTTGTAAGTTATATTAAATAGGCCCCTGGTCAAGGATGCGGGACAACACTAGATGAGGGTCGCTCAAAACCGGTCGCTGTGGCTTTCTGTGGGGGAGGCCTATGTCAAGCAGTCGATGTCTTTCGGCTGAAATAATAATGAAGATGTCCAGCAGTGAACGTCTTTGATGATAATAATGATGATTTTTATGATATGTGGCAAAAAAAATGCATTACGGTTCATACACAAAATAAGCTTAAGGTGGCACTGTATATTATGCTATACCAATTACAAGATACCTTTTTCTTTATGGTGGTAGCAATGTATAGTATAATATACATGTAATATCTTCGAATTTAAGGGTGATAGATTTTTTTAATTATTTTTTAGGTCATCTGTGGATACCTAATAAATGTTATAATAACAAAAAAAACTGTTTCAAAAACTTTTTTTTTCTGCGACTTTAAGGGTTAAAACCATCTGTAAAAACACTTAGTTCGCAATTTATGATTTATGATTTCACAAATTTTATTTAATACTTACAAGTAGCTTACGATGAAAAAAAAATACATAGCTATGTTACTATGCAAAAGATTTTGATGCGGATTTTTTTAATAGATAGAGTGATTCAAGAGGAAGATTTAGTATAAAACATGCATAAAATAGTAAAAGGTTAGGTGGTACGAAGTTCGTCAGGTCGACTTGTATTTTATAAACTTGTCAAACAGAAAACATTTCAAATAATGATTTCTTATAAATAACAATTTAAATGAATTTTATACATATTTTTAAGGTTATTTTATTATGAATGTTTAATAAAATGTAGACTCATGATATTGATTTTGACCTCAAGCGACGAGGGAATGAGCCCCGGGCGTTTGTGTGCATCACTCTGCATTAATTAAGTTTCTGTGTAGCCTGACTTAGAGTTTAGTTAGACGGTTGTGTCACATGTAAACCTATGTAGATGTAGAATGACCCGAAATATTAAATACAAAGCCATCAACCTCACTAAATTAAAATAGGTACTTACACATATTTAATTAACATCGTGTGATAATGATAAGTGTCATCAAAACATTGTATGTATTCATTGAACTATTATTACTAGCGTATGGAAAAGACAACCCCGAACTTGGTCTTGCGCAGTGCGTTGGAGCTAATTAGCTCCAACGCGTTTATTCGCTCGCCTACGCTCGAGGTGTTCACCTGCTTTCGCGTCTAAAAACAAAAAATGAGACAATGCCGTCTTGCATATTGAAAGGATGCACAAATCACTCCACTGAATTAAAAAAGACACCGGTGTGACTTATCATCGGTAAGTATCCAAAACATCAATGAAAACTAGTTTTTTACATTATTTTCTAGTGTATTCCACGGTTCCGCCATTTTGTAAGAAAAAACAGAGAGTAAATCGTACAGATAGGACACGTAGGTATTTATTGTTGGCTGTGACTTCCTCTTTTATCTGACTTTGACTGAGCGTCAGAATCTAACTTAATGTTTTATTTTTAAGTTATATAAAAGTAATGCTAAATAAAATTTATGGATTTTCATTTTACTTCAATAATTTATTTGTGATCAATTTTATTTTTGAACAAATTTTATTTTAATTACAAAATAATTAATTTTATTTTAATTCTTTAATTTATAATTTTTATTACCAAGTCATAATAATGCAATAAATCAAATTAAGTTTCGTAGGTTTCATAGCTGTGTTTGAGCTGTGCACTTCTGCACTATCATAATCTATGAGACGCGAGAGAAAGAGGGACTGCGAAAAGGCGAACACGATTTTTGTTAGAGTGAGCGTCTCTATACGTAGTAATTACAAATCACTGAATGTATTTGATAATTTGAACGATTTAGTTCCACCAATGTAATTACTTACGTATCATATTCCGGGCCGGCGCGCGGCGTCCCACGTCGCTATTAATTTTCCTCTAGCTTGCCGGAACTGGGCCTAGCGACCTCAGGGCTGGACCTTTGCATCGTAACAAATGCCCAAACGGTATAGCCAAGTACCTATTAATGGGGTAAATAAACTATAATATTTAAAGTTTGTGTTTGTGTATGTTTGTTAATTCTTCACTTTTAAACGGCTAGACAGATTTTAATAAGATTTGGTACGGAGTTATCTGATACCCTGGATTAACACATAGGTAACATTGCGGGGCACAGCTAGTAAAGTAATAAACAAGAAAACCGCATGACATAACAGCTGTCTGCGTACAGTGTTCTGCCATTCGGGCTGGGGACGGTCACATTTGCGATAGGTAATGCTTTTCGTCCTCTAGAGTGTCAAAAGTAAGTAGCATAAAGTCGTTTTTGTCGTAAGCTGCAGCAAGCATCTAGGCGAATACTATTGAAAGGTTATTTGTGTTTGTGACTATCCGCAACAGCAGATCTGTGCGCCACGCGTCTTCTAATCAACCAACGATAAAAGTTCAATAAAATTAACTTCGCGGTTTAGTTTGGAACATTGGTATGTAGGTACAATTATATCTATAATTATTTTTTATTTTTTTTAGTTAGTATTTAATATCCGCCTAACAAACATTTAATTAAAATTTCGTTTATTATTTTTTCAAATGTTTAGGACTTTTACGGATTTTAAATCGTTTCTGGAATAATGTCTCGGGAAAGCGCGACGAAATTTTTTTTTAAGTTCGGCCGAAGTTCGTATTCGGTCCAAACCACATTTGGCCCATCACTAATAGGTACCTACCTATATCAAATTAAACAAAATTATCTTAAAGACTAAAACACAATTGGGCGAACGCCCTAGAACTTACAAAAACCAAATTCCTTACAAAAAACAAAGTAGTGGTTTATTGAAAGCTAAAAACCAATCATATTATACGCGCCGCATAAATCAAACCTGCGAAATTAAAGTTATTGATTCAAATAGAAAACATTATTACCAAAAAAAAAAAAAAACCTTACAGAAGTTATATTTTCTTTACCTTACCTTATTAAAATTCAAAGTTAGTAGGGTATTTGCAGAACCCATGCTGAACCGCAATACATTTGAACATTATTATTATTATTAGGTATACAAACATTCCTGCAAATTCATATCTCTATAAAATAAAATGATTATATTATTATATAACTGGCAAATTATGTATCGCCTTATATTATCAGCGTTGCTCTATTAAACTATACTATCTTTTGCCCGCAGCTTCGCAAGCGCTTTTTTTTTAATAAAAGTAAATAACTGGTTGATTTGCTGGTCAAAAATATCGAGAAATAATTTCTTTTCGCACCAAACCCCTAAAGAAATGATTATCAAGCAGTCGTCTTCACAACAGTATTTTTTGTTTTTTTAGTTCACGTGGCATCTTCAGAAATTCCTTTCTACGCTCCCATTCTTAGGTTCCAAAGACTTATATTACTCACGTTTCTATCTTTATCTGTTTGAGCTGCGTTTTTCTATTTTAGGTTATCAGCCGATCCAGGTTGTACACGATATACAATGCCACCCTGTATACAAGATCTAACCTATATGCATGCTATAACTATGAGGCGTTACTGAACATTCCAGTTCTATTCTATCCTATATACTACGTTTCATCATCTTCCCAACTGATACTGAGACGTTCACTGCACATTTTCCTCCCCTACAGGTCACCATACGACCATCGACCGGTCTAGCCGTGACCCTTATCTAGTGTACTTCCATAACCTTTTTTTATCTCAAGCAAATGGTACCCCCTGTATCAGCTCCCGCATAAACTAAAGAAACTCCACCCATATTGATTGTAATAAAAAAATATACGCACATTTGAAAATAATAACATACATAATAACACACATCACACTCAGAGCCCCTAACTAGGAAGAACCTGTATCTAAAGTGCCCGAAACACACACATAGACAAACATCACACCCAGACCGGAAACAAACATCGATATATTCATCATATCAATATTTGCTTCGCCCGGGAATCGAACCCGGGTGCACACGCTTCTCAGTCCACATCACTGCCAACTGAGCTACGGAGCAGTCAACTGAGCTACGGAGCAGGCAAAATGGGCAACTATTGCGCAATCAGAGCCTCCAAAAACATAAAAAACGTCTCCCATAGCGATTTTAAATACAAATTTATGTCCACCATCTTACATTTCAAAATTGATGTTTTTTGCGTAAATATAGAATAGACCCCATTCGACCCATTCACCCATTTTGATTTCTTATTCAAATAAGGAGCGGTTTCGCTTATATTCATACAAACTTTAACATCCTGTATCAAGTTTTCCATGACTAATAAACACAGTTCTGATATTATTATCATATTTGATGTTTGAATGTTTTAAGGACCTTATTCTGTAAATTTTAAATCTCTAGTGTTAGTGTGTTAGTTAGATTTTAGTAAAAAAACGTGTTTCATCCTGTATAAAAAACCAGGGGCAAAATGTTAAAAAAATTATACCATTTAGATAAGGAGGTGGCGAGCAAGTTTTCTAAATAATAAGCACGCTTGGCAGACGCTATTAATAGCGATAATAATACCCTAACAAATATGGTAGCCCTGCGTTTTCAATTGACAAGGTTTCAAAAATGTAAAAAAAAAAACTCTACTAAATCATTTGCACGTGTCTGCCTCTGGGGCTGATGATAACAGCCATCCTGTTTACACGTAAAATCGAAGAGGCAGACATCTAGGGCTCTGACTTTTGTAGTTATTAATTTTTGAATTTATTTTAATGATTAAAAAAAAATTATTAGAACGCTTGGCAGACGCTATTAATAGCCATAATAATACCCTAACAAACATCAAGGACCACGTCTGCCACCATGGTAGCCCTGCGTTTTCAATTGACAAGGTTTCAAAAATGTAAAAAAAAAACTCTACTAAATCATTTGCACGTGTCTGCCTCTGGGACTGATGATAACAGCCATCCTGTTAACACGTAAAATCGAAGAGGCAGACATCTAGGGCTCTGGCTTTTGTAGTTATTAATTTTTAAATTTATTTTTATGATTTAAAAAATATATATATATTTGCACGCTTGGCAGACATGTATAGTTTGAATAAAAACAATAAAAAGGACCTCGGAAAAATAGTCTGCCAACATGGTGGCCCTGTTTCAAAAATGTAAAAATATGAAAAACTATACTAAATCATTTGCACATTGTCTGCCTCTGGGGCTAATAATTATATAGTCATCCTGTAAACGTATGACGGAATTAAAACTATAAGGAATCCTATTTATCAGATAAAATACACGCATTGCTTTGATTCCGTGAATTTTAAACAGTCGTACAACATAAAAATCAGCGAGCAAAGTGTCTTCCAAATGGTTTTTTTTATCCAGGGAGTCCAAATGAATCGAATGATCACAATTAGAATCGAGAGCAAATGATTTAGTAGAGTGTTTTTTTTATATTTTTGCACCTCCGTCCCATGAAAACGCAGAGCTCTAAGTGTCTGCCTCTTCGATTTTCGTGGTTTTTAAGATGATTGTAATCATGAACCCCAAAGGCAGACACGTGCTAATGATTTAGCATAGTTTTTTTTTTTACATTTTTACAACTCCGTCCCATGAAAACGCAGAGCCCTAATTGTCTGCCTTTTCGATTTTATTTAGTTTCAAGATGATTGTAACCATGAACCCCAAAGGCAGACACGTGCAAATGATTTAGCATAGTTTTTTTTTTGACAAGTTCAATCCGCTGTAACGCGAAAACGCAGCGACATAGGACAAAATTTTACTGAACCAAATCAATTCGTACTGACCTAAACTGCAACCCACCGCGATGTGGATTCCGTGCAAGTACTTTACCGAAATGCTACCCACCTCCTTATCCATCAGTGGTTTTTGGATTATATATATAGATTATACTATAAATATACATATTATAAACCTTCCTCTTGAATCACTCAAATTGGTATCTATTTAAAAATCTGCATCAAAATCCGTTGAGTAATTTGAAAGTACTAGTAAATTTTGTGTCGCCTTAAATTATCAGTGTTGCTCTTCTATATTATTTAAGTATTACATATTATAAACCTTCCTTTTGAATCACGCAATTAGGTATCTATTTAATCATTCGCATCTAATCTTAGCATACAACCATGCAGACAGCGAGAGACTTAATTTTATACTATAATGATACTTTATTATTATACACAACGTCAAGCGGTTTCAGCTGTACGTTGCCGTAGGTCAATAAGTATGACCCTGTTTTTTATTTTATTTTTAACCGACGAAAAAACAAAAAGGAGGAGGTTCTCAATTCGTCGCGTATTTTTTTTTTTTATGTATGATCACGCATAACTTTTTACTGTGTGGACCGATTTTGATAATTCTTTTTTTAATCGACAGGGTATACCTTGAAATTGGTCCCATAAAAATTTGGAAATAATATTCCCACCCTAAGGGTGGGAAAATAGGGGTGACTTTTTGGTCGGCGGGTCGATTTATCCACTCAAAGGTTGCATTTCCGTGTTACATTATAACATTTGATACCTACCTACAATATCTTTGGAAATGAAATAAAATCAGCCGAAAGACGTCCACTGCTGGACATAGGCCTCCCTCACAAATCGCCTCACCGACCGGTCGTGAACGAACCTCATCCTGTTAATCCCTCAACCTTCACCAGGTTGTGTGGCCACCTTGTGGGGTGCGACCACCCTGTGAAGGGTGATTAGCTAGGGTCAAAAAAATTATCCCAAAAAACTGAAAAGCAAAAAATAAAAACTTTTTATAAAAAAATTAAACCGCCGAAAAAACTGAAAAGCATTAAATAATAGGGAAACATTTTCTATTAGGCCTTAATTTACTCACTTCTTAAAGTAATTTTGGATTACCAAGAAATTTTGAGTCGGTGCCACAGAATCAACGAATAAAGATCACTAAATTACCTGAAATTCAAAGAAATAACCGAAAAACGTGTTCCGCTGAGCATCGCGCTTTACGTAGATAATTAATTTGCTTGTGTGGTGTGGCACCGACTTAAAATTTCTTGGTAATCCAAAATTACTTTAAGAAGTGAGTAAATTAAGGCCTAATAGAAAATGTTTCCCTATTATTTAATGCTTTTCAGTTTTTTCGGCGGTTTAATTTTTTTATAAAAAGTTTTTATTAGGAAGTATATTTTCAACGTTAAATTTTATTTTCAGGATTCATCATTGCATTCTTGCATTACTTACATCAAAAGTATGCTTCACGTTGATACCTTTAAGATGCCTTCGCCGTCCCCTTCTCGCGGCTCTGTGAAGAGCGAGGGCCGCACGCTGCGGCAGCCCCGCGTCATTCATGTGAACCGCGACGCTGCCACCATGGTGGAGAGCTCTGGCACGGACGAGTGGGAACCCTGTGTCGAACAACGAGCGGCGGCGCAGGCGCAGGCGCACTTCCGTTCCCGTACTTTTAGCGACGGATTCCTCCGCAACACCAGCCTCGAGTTGTTGCTGGGCGTAGAGTGCGATGCATGCCTTGCCCTCGGTGCGCGCGGCCCCTACTCTGACACGCGCCCAGCCAGCCGCGATCTAGATCTGGTCTGCAACTGTCGTGTGCAACAAAACAACTACATTAACTTTCACCATGAGCGGATCGATCAGCGCGGCCACACGCTCAACATCTACGACCTGGAGCGAATCAAGCGCGAGACGAGCCGCGCGCGAGCAGCCGCTGCCTCACACCGAAGTCTAGACAGAAAACACATAAAACATAAAACTATAGGGGTATCGAACTATCTTTCAAAACAGCTGATGTCGTATGACCAAACGAACACTCTAGTACAGAAAATTAAACGAAAACTATCTAGCTTGAAAAAGATCAGCGGCGAGACGATATCTAAGAAACATCAAAACGCGGTGCAGCTGGCTGAGATAACATCGGGCTCGACGAGTTCGTTGAAGAAACTATCTATGCTGTCGCTTGTCGATAAGGCGAACCGAAGAGTAAATAGCCAAAGTTGTATTTTCTCGGCGTCGGACTTTCAACTGAAAGATGAAATTAAAAACAACGTTCCAACCTACGAAAATTTTTCTTCTAATGTAGACCAACAATGTTTCGATAGACTCAGGGACTGTGATGAGGTAGTTTCCGATTTTTCACGCAGGACACCGCATAAAATGATAAAGATGAGAAGTTTTGATTCCAACGATGATCTTTTAAATAGGAACACCCCATGTGGCGGCATATCAAAATTTTCTACATTAGATAACCGGAACCGCTGTTGGAACATTCGCCGCCAGATGTCTTGCAATGAGTTTCCGAGCCAGCAGCGGTGCCGCGAGCGCTGCGCGGAGAGCTGCGGGGTCGCGGGCGGCGGGGGCGGGGGCGGGGGCGGGCCGGACCAACTAGGCGATACCTCGTTTTTGGACTCGGAGGTGATGATGTCGAGCGCGCACCGTTCCTCACACCAGCTGTGTACCTGCGACCACGACAAGCGAATACCTTCCCTATTCTACGATACACATGTAAGCACTTACTTAAATTTACACCGAAAATCTATATAAATATAATAACCTATTAATCTAGTCAACAAAATAATACCTCAAGATGTATTGAGTAAACGGTTGTATACAAGGTATTTTTCTTGTATTTAAGAAAACAATAAAGTAAATTCTTACCGGACAAGTGTTTGGATGGGCGTGCGTGCGAAAAAAATATCGTCGTAGTGCGTATACGGCTACGCGCTACGAGACCTACGTTGATCACCGTAGTCCGTAGTCGAATAACTGCGTAGCGCGTAGCCGTAACCGCTAAGCGCGTAGCAATGTGTGTTATAAAAGCGTTGCATTCTTTTTTTGTTTGTTTTCTGGTGTAACTTCTAAAACATTTAAAGCTTATACTAATAGGGGAAAAAACGCGCAAGTCCCGCTCCAGACGTGACGGAGCGCGGGCCGGCGCCAGGGCAGTGCGCCGCCTGCAAGGGCCCGTGGCTGCACACCGGCACTACGTCCACCACGAGCCACAGCTCCTCGACCACTGGAAACCCTTCACGTAAGTCTGATGATACTGAATTTTGATATCAAATATAATATTATTTTAACTCCATGTTTTAATTGCATATCACTACTCATCGCAGATTGTTGTGAAATTTAACTCAGTTTAATTTATCTGTGTTACCAAACCAATAACAAGCAGCTTGCCCGGGCGAGGACCACCCTGCCAACCCTAACAAACAAAAACAATGTGACGAGCCGCTCTGCAGGGCTCTCCAAAAAAATCTTTAAAACTCTGCCAGCAGTTCTGTAGAGCGCGCTCGCCTCCTTGCCGCCTCGGATCCGGTGTCGGGGTACTGGCTGCAAGCTGTTCCATCGGCAGCGATAGGGACCCTGCTAGACAGGATAACCCTATCGCTGTCGGTGTGCCTGCGGCTGGGGGTACCGATTTGCGCTCCACATCGCTGCCACTGCGGTGGCATGGTCGATCGATTCGGCCACCATGGACTTTCCTGCGCGCGCAGTGCGGGGCGACTGCCGCGCCACGCCAGCCTGAACGACATAATCCGCCGGGCCCTAGCCAGCGTCCACGTACCAGCCATACTGGAACCCAATGGGCTGGTGCGTGACGACGGCAAGCGGCCTGACGGTATGACTATCATACCGTGGAAGCGCGGCAGGCCCCTAGTGTGGGACGCCACATGTGTCGACACACTGGCGGCCTGTCACGTCAGACACACGGCAGCTGGCGCGGGCGCGGCAGCCGCAGCTGCTGAAGACCTCAAACGGCGCAAATACGGCACCCTTAGTGGGGAGTACGAATTTGTGCCGTTTGGGGTCGAAACCCTAGGGCCGTGGGGGCCGGATGCGCGCCGATTGTTTAAAGAACTGTCGACGCGCCTGATCGACCAGTCAGGTGACCAGCGGGCCGGCTCATATCTTGGCCAGCGTTTAAGCCTGGCCATCCAGCGTGGAAACGCAGCCAGCCTGCTGGGCACGGTTCCGACCGTTGGCGGCGATTTGAACGAAATATTTTACTTGTAGGTAAGTATATGTTTTATTTTTAATTTTTTTTTTTTTTTAGTTAACCGGTATTTTATACTGTAAATATGTACATACATTACTTTTTAATTATAACTTATTTCATTTTGTTTTTTTTTTTAAAAGATGAAAAAATATATGATATCTATTTATCCCCATAAAATTTCACAAGTATAGTTGCGATTTGCAACCTGTAGTGGTGAACATATTAAACAAGCGAAAGAATTTGTCCAAGCTGAAAAGGAGACACTTCTCTCGTGATTCTCACTCGCTTAGTCAATGTCTCGTTCTTTGTAACAGATTTAGTATGGTAATTATATAACAGCGAGTGGGAACAAGTGAAGGTCTTCCAAAGGAATAGAGAAGCTACCAAAATGTGATCAAAAGACATGATTATGCTTTCAAATAACACAGTCTATTTATTTCATGTTATGATTTAATAAGTATATATAATAATCACGAATCACTTAAAGTCCAGCTTAAGTAAATCTAATGAGAAAGAATTTGTGCCATTGGTTGAAAAACTAAGTAAGTAGGTAATACATTTTAACAACTTATATTTGATTAAAACATTTAGTAACATGCCCTAATTACGGCGCGTTTTGACGACATTTTAAAGTAGGGGTAAGAAATTAAGAATTTCTAAATATTTAAGCATATATTTGAATTATTTTTTCGACACTTATGATAATTATATTTTCTATTTCAGTCGTCGTTTTATTAACTTTAGAGTGATTATTAATTTTAACTAATTTTTTTTTCTGACAATTCGGAATTCCTATTACGGCGGCATGAAAAAATTTGAAGCCCATTACGGTGGTAAGCACAGCAGCCTATTACGGAGTATGGGATGACAACGCATGCGCGATGAAACATTTTGCTCATGGTTCCGTGCAAATAGTAAACGCAATGGGTGTAATTGTTACAGGTTCTTCCTAGTAAGGGGCTATGTTGATAATATTTTGTGTATTAACTATTTAACGGCCTCGCGCTATTTCGATATTAGTATGAGGGAAGTGTTAAAAAGAGAGACTGTCCATACAATGGCCGCCATTTTGAGATCGTTTCTTTATGTGCGCAGGTTATACCCATAAAGGCATAATTTGTGCGATTTTGGCTAGCTTATTAGCATAATTTTAAATATTTGTCTAGCATTCTAAGTTGAAAAGAGAGACAGCCGACAACGGCCGTCATTTTGATATCGTTTCTTTATGTGTGCAGGTTATACCCATAAAAGCGTAATTTTGTGCGAATTGGCTAGCTTTATTACCATAATTTTTAATATTTGTTGTAAATCTACATAAAGAAAGTGAAGTTACAAAAGATCATTATTTGTTGTCTGTTGACCAGGTCGATCTCAGTAGAGGCTCGAAAAAAGTTTGTTCAAAAAAAGAAGATTTTGGCACAATTTTTTGCATTTTTCTCTATATTTCCATAATTTTTAGAAGTTTTTAATATTTGATAGTATTCTTTGGACGACAAATAAAATATCGTGAATTTTTTTATTAAAATTAATCGAGCCGATTCGGAAATAAGTGCCTTTGGCAGACAGACAGACGGACGGATGGAAAAGTCATATAATAAGGTCCCGGGACGTGTAACCGAAACCTTAATTAATAAACTAATACAAACCTAAACTGAGAACTTCCTCTTTTCTAAAGTCGGTTAAAATTAGATACTAAAACTTCTCCTCAATTTAAAAAATACTTTGGGAAAATGGGTTCTGACAAACTCGAAATAATCACAGACAAACACACATACAAACACATACAGGTCGAACTGATAACCTCCTTCTTTGACGTCGGTTAAAAATAATTACTGTTCGTTTTTCTCCAACTTAAATTTGAAAAAGGCCCGGACGAGGGTTTTAATAATCTTACTAATATTATAAACGACAAATTTTGTAATTAAGGATGTCTGTAACTCTTTCACGTAATAACTACGAAATAGATTTTAATGAAACCTTACAAGTAAAACATATTTAAAGGAAAATTGACCTGGCGAAGTAGCGAGGCGCAGTCAGTGATGGTTTAGTTAAACAGTAAAAAAATATGGAAAATGTACTACCCAAGCGTAGAAAGTTAAAAAAAAAAGAAAGATACATTTTTTTACGACAAAGTTGACACAAACATAAAATAAAATAGAACACAAAAAAAACAACCACAAAACAGTAAACCAAAATAAAATCCATACTAATATTATAAATGCTAAAGTAACTCTGTCTGTCTGTCTATCCTGCTTTTCTGAGAAAACTACTGAGCCGATTTGGATGAAATTTGTATATGGATTTTCTAAAGCCTGAGAAAGGATATAGGCTACTTTTTATCGCGAAATTCTCACGGGAATATTGGGAATTTCATGTTTCAAGAGAAAGTGCGCTGGCGAAGCCGCGGGGGCACACTATGAATCTATGTATAGTCTAGAGCCTGAGAAAGGAGATAGGCTACTTTTTATCCCGGAATTCCCACGGGAATATTGGGAACGGTTGATATTATTTTAAATAATATTGAATAAACGGGATAAAAGTATTCGGGTGTCGGACCTTCACATTCCCTAGCTTGCAAGTACAGACGTAGCGCTTAAACTGCCCTCGAATCTGTGATTGTGGCTTACAAACATTCCCGAGCTGCCAAGTACTATGATAGCGCTCAAGCTTTTGCGAGTTAGTGACTTCAGAACATTCCCCAGCTTTCAAGTACAGATATAGCGCTTAGAGTGCTCGCGATTCAGTGATTGTGGCTTACAAACATTCCCGAGCTTCCAAGTACTGTGATAGCGCTCAGAAGTTTGCGAGTTAGTGACTTGAGAACATTCCCCAGCTTTCAAGTACAGATATAGCGCTTAGAGTGCCCGCGATTTAGTCATTGTGGCTTAAAAACATTCCCGAGCTTCCAAGTACTATGATAGCGCTCAGACGTTTGCGAGATAATGACTTCAGAACATTCCCCAGCTTTCAAGTACAGGTATAGCGCTTAGAGTGCCCGCGATTAAATCATTGTGGCTTACAAACATTCCCGAGCTTCCGAGTACTATAATAGCACTCAGACGTTTGCGAGTTAGTGACTTCAGAACATTCCCCAGCTTTCAAGTACAGATATAGCGCTTAGACTGCCCCCGATTTAGTGATTGTGGCTTACGAACGTTCCCGAGCTTCCAAGTACTATAATAGCGTTCGGACTACTCGCGAGTTAGTGCGCGAGTGAGTGCACCTCACAAACATTTTCCAGCTTACAAGTACTATGATAGTGCTCAGACTGCTAGCGTGTTATTTAGCGCCCCTTACGAACATTACCTAGCTTCGAAGTATGTATGTTAGGGTGGGTCACTCTTGTATGGAGAAAAAAAAAAGGTTTTATATTTTTACGTAATAGTGATAAAAGGGTGCTAAATCATGATAATAACATACGTATTTAATTATATAATAATTAAATGTCATCTTCAGCCTCCGAATTTAAGTTGAATTTTATAAAAAATTAAAAAAATGTCCTTTCTGTTTAGTACTGTAATTTATTTATTTTTGTATAAAATATGTTTTTTTTTGCAACATAAAATGTAGTATTTTAAAGCTTCTTTGATATAAACTTAACATTGTTATTAAACTTATTACCAATTTTAATCTAATTTCTGTTCTAAACTGCACGAAAATCCTTCCTACACTCGAATTTTGCCATGATTTACCTAACTTTCGAAAATAATTTTTGAGGATCAGAAACATTGTCAGGTTATAGATTCTCGGGGTGGAAGAGTTAGCAACTTTGTAACAGGTAGATATCAGGTCCTAGTATGTCTCTCAGGTCATCTGGAAGATACCTACAAGCAGATCTGAGCTCTCATAAAGGTCTTGCCTCATCTTTGCAGCTGGAATGAGTCTTGATGGCAAATCAAGGTGGTAACTAACAGCAAAAGTAGCCAAAATAATTAACTTTTGTTATTGATCTCTCGTTGAAACATACAGATGAATAAAACGTTAACTCGAGTGAGATATTTCAATGCTCGCCAAGGAGACAGTCGAACGCGAGCGAGAGGCGCCCGTCCCCGCCGGGCAGGGCAGGAGTCGCGGCTGCCGCGGCAGGACGAGACCTTGGAGCTTTCGTGAACGAAGCTCAGTAATTCTGGGCGCAAGAATATAAGTCTACGGTATCTTTAGCCTGGCGTAAAAGTCGCCTTGGGGCCACAAATGTACGGAGCGGGGGCAGCATTTGGAGCTTCCGTACACCGAGCAGCTGTCAAAGGGAGAACAGCCCTGTCTCCCTCCGAGAAGCAGCCAATGCGCGGTTATTTGCTTAATTGATCCCTAATTGCATACAGCTTCTTGTGGACCCTATAATATGCTAAGAAGAGGGCAAGGAGGGGACGAAGTTGGCGTGACTACGATATAACCCTGTCGCACCTCATACGACATCACATCGGGCGTAAAAGTAACCATTATGGGCTCACCTTCTCCAAACAAAAACCCATTCGGCATGGGACATCTTTTCAGGTCATCTATAAGCTAAATCGTCATTGAAAAGGCAAATCGAAACAGACGAAGCAATGCTGTTATGATATGATTGATTCTTACTAACATGTTGCCTTTTTAATCAAGTACCTTTAAAGGAAGGGGCTGTAATTGAACAACAGGTTGTTTTTTTCAGTTCTAGTTGTTTAGCAATTGCTTCCGTAATGGGCTGGTGGCTGGGACCTGTTGTAGCGCCGTCAACGTAAGCGAAAAATAATGTTTCAATAGTAGTTTATTTAAATGAAGCAAACTGCATTTCCCGCCCCTCGCGCCTTAATATCAAGCAGTCAATTTGTAGTGTAAATGATATAAATATATACTTTATATATATTTTTCTTAAGCAGGCTATATTTGCAGTATAAAAAATTAATAAATAATATAATTATTCAATTTGAAGATATAAAATTTGGTTCACGAAGTGGCGTCTAATAATTATATTCTCCAAATTTTTGAAGACGATTCGGAGGCTGTTAATGATGTCGTATTTGGACAAAACTTTGTACACGTCAATTCTAACCCAAAAGGCACCCTTTTATCACTATTACAAACAAAAAATCTAAAAAAAATTTTTTTGACCCACCCTAATGTATGTACGTACTATGATATCATTATCATCAGCCTGTACTGCTGGACATAGGCCTCTTCTCTCGCACGCCACACACCACTGTTTTGCGCCAGTCTGATCCACTGTCTACCGGCGACCTGTATTATGATAGCGCTCAGACTATTCGCATTGGGATTTTACAATGTAGTAAGTATTGGTGCGTTCAAACTAAAGTAATTGTAAGTAATTAATGAGCAGCCTTAGGATTATATTTAGTTAAAAATCTATACTTCCATACTAATATTTTATATGCGCAGACGAAGTCACGGGCACCAGCTAGTAATAAATAAAACAACCAACGAATCATAATCAGTTTTGTATGGTGTGTCAAAATTGCGGTAAAATCTAGTAGTAAATTATTACATTGATGAGAAAATACGATAAACGTAACTTTAGTATTTACTTTTTATATGTAGTATAGTAATGTAGTAATTTTTGTGTACACCGTGTTAGGATTTTTTACAGTCTAATACGGTAGGTACTAAAATATCTAATGAGTTTTTATATCCTAATTCTGAAATATAATGTTAAGATATTTCGGTAATGTAAGTAATTACTTGCAAATAAGAGCACTCTCACTTTACCATGAAACTCTCTAATCGTTAGTTATCGTTTATTATCGTCGACTATTTTTCTTTATTAAAACTTACGTTAGATTTCACAGTATTCTAACAAACTTAAATTTTACAGTCAACTTTAAGCGTCAAAACATGGATTCTAGTTTAAAAAAACATGTACCTCCAAAATTGGTTTTCTACTTGAGAACTTATGAAAATTACACTTAAATAACGAAATGTTCATTAATTATATTTATTATACCACTAAATTTAAAAATTACCGACACTGCGTTTTCCCTATTACCTTGATGTTACCCACCGTAATAGGCGGTGCCCTCGAAAAGCCTTTCTAACACGGCGGACTTTTGTTTACTCATATTTACTTGTTTTATTTGATTTTAAACAGAAATCAACTTGATTAACCAAGACTACTTGAATGTAAAAAGTATTTGAATATAGCAACACTAGAGGCTGCCCCGCGGTTTCACTCGCGCAGATTTCTCATAAACATAAAAATCCATTTTATTACCGTTCCCATGAGAATTTCGGGAAATCCTTTCTTAGTGCTCACCTACACTCCCTAAGGAACCTACATGCAAAATTTCAGCCCGCTACGCCCAGTAGTTTCGGCTTTGCGTTGTCTGTCAGTCAGTCAGTCAGTAACGGAAGAGTTTTATATATATTGATAAGTGTTTGTTTGAACTAAAAACGAAGTCTGAAAATTCAATGTTCTACCGCGAGTCAGTCTGTGTTTGTATAAAACAGCTTCTCGCTTCGCTGACGTTAGACAAAATAATTAATTTTAGTTATTTTAAACGATTTGAAACGCACGAGTGCTGGGAAATAAGTTACGTGTTAGTTTCCCTTGGACACTATGTAGTCACCTTTACCATACACAGTCACAACGAATCATAACTACGCATCGGATCTTGATGCGGTATTTTTTTATAGATAGAGTAATTTAAGAGGAAGGTTGATAGATATAATACATGCACAAAATAGTAATAGTTGAGGCGGTACGAAGTTCGCCGGGTCGATACCTAGTACATAATAATTATGTAGATGTTATAAAAAACACCGAACTATCACGCACACCTTTTGCAACAGTGTCGTGAATTTAAATTATTCCCAAGCAGTTTATGTTATAACGAGTCGGCTCCGGCTAAAAAAGGAGAGCAGAGCCATGATATGATAAATGGCCACACTCACCTTTACGGTTTATCGGTTGACATGGCTGCGCGCGGGCACCCTCCTCTGCCGGCTAATGCCACATTTTAATTTTGCAAAAAGAGACCCGCCTTCAACAAACTGACACATACATAATCTGAGAACTTCCTCTTTTTCGAAGTCGGTTAAAATAGGTACTAAAACCTTCTCCTGAATGTAACAAATACATTTTTGAAAACCGCATCAAAATAAGTTGAGCCAAACGCGAGATAATCGCGGACCAGCATACATACATACATCCCTCCTTTTTTGAAGTCGGTTAAAAATAGTTTATCATGACATAAACAATTATAGACAACTAACTACACCCGTGTTTTGTAAGTATTTTATAATTAAACTAGAGGCTGCCCCGCGGTCTCACCCGCGCAGATTTTTCATAAACACAAAAATCCCGTTTTTTCCCGTTCCCATGGGAATTTCGGGAAATCCCTTCTTAGTACTCACCTACACTCCCCAAGGAACCCACGTGCCAATTTTCAGCTTTGTACGCCCAGTAGTTTCGGCTCTGCGTTGTCTGTCAGTCAATCAGTCAGTCAGTCAGTCAGTAACGGAAGAGTTTTATATATATTGATGATGATTAAAACCTTTATATAAATAGTAATCTATGCGTAAAATTTATATTCGTTTTAGTTGCATAAGAGTTACATTCCTATCGGTACTTCCTAAAGTACCTATGTATAAACTTATTGATAGTAGAAGAAGAAAGAAAAAAAACATTTATTTGCTAAAACTATGTTACAAAAAGACTGTCGAATAACTGGATCTTCAACCGTCGTTTGTGACTATGAGATCTGGATGTCGAGTTTGATAATATGTTCTTGAGATAAGGAAAGCCCAAATGATAAATGTTCCCACATGTATCGACACTACTGAACACATACCCGGACATGAAACAAATTGGAAGGTGTTTATATGTATCAGGAGTACAGTCTGCCCAATACCAATATGTTTCCCAGGTGACCCATCATGCGTCAATCCCTATCGATTTTGCGCACACAATAACGTTTCAATCATTAACATGCCTTAACGTTGGTATTATAGTTTCGCTTAATAGCATTAATTAATTGAATCAGGTGTTACTTTGGCTAAACTAATCGAGGTCCCGCTTTGATAATGATGTTAGTTTGCCGCAAGTTCGGTAACAAAGCGCCTGCCCCGAGAGGGTCATCCGCAGTCAAGCCGCAACGCTGCTCTTATTTCATTGTTGCGTAAAGAAACAATTTTAAATGGTATTTTTTTTATTAAACCCGTAAAATTTACACACGGTTGGCATTATTATATACTAGTCGACCCGGCGAACTTCGTACCGCCTAACCTTTTACTATTTTGTACATGTATTATACTTATAAACCTTCCTCTTTATTCACTCTATCTATTAAAAGAAACCGCATTAAAATCCGTTGCGTATTTTTTAAGATTCAAGCATACATAGGGACAGACGCGGGAAGCGACTTCATTTTATACTATGTATTGAAGACTGATTAATTTTAATTACATTTAAAAAATAATTTACCGCGTTCTCTTTGTTTCGAAATTTTTTCCAAAAGAAACATTGTACACCATAAAAGAGCAGTTAGTTAACTCAATTGTTATTTTCCGTTTTGAAGAAAAATCGCGCTAGCAAAGCCACAAGGCGCACACTAGTTAAGGTTCCGGGTACTATCCGTCCCGGGATATTATTAATATGACTATTCCGTCCGTCCGTCCTTCTCTCCGTCCGTTCGTCCGTCCGTCCGTCTGTCTGTCAAAGAAACTTATTTCAAAACAGATCAATAAATCTAAATGTAATGTATGCAGGCTTTTCAGTTTTTTGGGCTAATTTTTTTTACCCCAGCTAATCACCCTTAACAAGGTGGTCGAACCCCACAAGCTGGCCACACAACCTGGTGAAGGTTGAGGGACTAAACAGGATGAGGTTCGCTTACGACCGGTCGGTGAGGCGATTTGTGCGGGAGGCCTATGTCCAGCAGTGGACGTCTTTCAGCTGAGATTATGATTATTTACATTTATATAAAAAAGCATCAAAATAATATACCTAGCAGTTTTCATGTAAATCATAATACAGCAATACAATCTGTGAGTGAACAATAAAGTCACCCCCATTTTTCCACCCTTAGGGTTGGAATTTTATTTACAAACGAGCTGTCCCGGCTTACTTCGTTACGCCATAGAATATAAGATACTACTAAAGACTTGGCTCTATAGACTATGTTCTTTTGACAGCCACCAACAAACCACCTGTCAAAATATGTAAACAACGGAAAAAATATTGCACCTTGGGTTACATTATTTGAGTTTAAGTAAGGATCCCTCGAAAGGATGCTCGAAGGCCTCAACCGAGTCTCCCAACAGGTGGGCCTTAAAATGAACATGGACAAGACGAAGGTCATGTCTAATGTCCATGTTCTGCCTACCCCAGTTATGGTTGGGAACTCGGTTCTCGAAGTTGTCGACGAGTACGTATACCTAGGACAAACCATCCAATTAGGTAGGTCCAACTTCGAGAAGGAGGTCAATCGCCGAATCCAGCTCGGATGGGCGGCGTTCGGGAAACTACGCAATGTCTTCTCGTCCAATTATTCCTCAGTGCCTGAAGACGAAGGTATTTAACCAATGTGCGCTGCCAGTGATGACATACGGTTCTGAAACGTGGTGCTCCACTATAGGGCTTATGAACAGGCTCCGAGCCATGGAGCGGGCTATGCTCGGGATTTCTCTGCGGGATCGAATCAGAAATGAGGACATACGCAGAGAAACCAGGGTCATCGACATAGCCAAGCGGATAAGCTCGTTGAAGTGGCAATGGGCAGATCATATAGCCCGCAGAACAGATGGCCGCTGGGGCCGAAAAGTTCTCGAGTGGAGACCACGGATCGGCAAGCGCAACGTAGGACGTCCACCGACCAGATGGACGGATGATCTGCGCAAGGCTGCGGGTCCACGCTGGATGCAGGCCACCTGCGATCGGTACAGATGGAGAGCCTTGAGGGAGGCCTATGTCCAGCAGTGGACGTCCTACGGCTGAAATGATGATGATGAAAGGATCCCTAATTTTTTTGAAAATCTAATATAGCCTATGACACTCGGGGATAGTGTAGCTACTACCAGTGAAAGAATTTTTCAAATCGGTTCAGTATTTCCGGAGCCTATTCGTTACAAACAAACAAACAAATCTTTCCTCTTTATAATATTGGTATAGATTTTTATGGGACCAACTTCAAGGTATACCCTGTCGATTAAAAAAAGAATTATCAAAAAGTTATGCGTGATCATACAAAAATATATATTATATATATATATATACGCGACGAATTGAGAACCTCCTCCTTTTTGTTTTTTCGTCGGTTAAAAACAAATTCTTCCGGAACCTTCAAAGCGCGAGCCCTCGCACTTGGCCGTTTATTTTTTAATAACTAACGCCAGCTTTTTCATTTGTAAAACTAAGAGGAATATAGTTTAGATGGTCCCACGTAGCATAATATTGTCAGGAGTGTCGGTGTGGCAGCGGCGCTGGTGCTGCGTGGCGGCGCTGGTGCTGGTGGCGGGCTCGGCTTGCGTGGCGGGCCCGCTGGCGCTGCGCGCGCCGCCCGGCGCCCCGCTGCACGAGCGCCTGCGCATCGCCGACCGCCTGCTCCACGACACGCCTCTCGTTGACGGCCACAACGACCTGCCTTGGAACATTAGGAAATTTTTACACAACCAAATTAAGGACTTCAGGTAAGATGTTCTGATTGTAAAAAGGAAGGTACCTTAAAACGAGAAAATAAAACGCCTGGACCAAATTAGTTGTAGTAAAAATATTAATCAAGAATAAATAAGATTGCATAGAGTTAACTTTTTAAATGAAAACTTGCAATAACACTAAACGTTTGGGTAGATAAAAGTTGAAGTTTCAACATAAATTAAAGTCATTATAGCTGCACGGCGGCCGGCGGCGTCTCGGCACACCCGACTGGGCAAGTGTCGACTCTGCTCTCTGCTTCACATCAATGCTCACTAAAAAAAACAGAATTCGATTGCAGCGAATCGGAGCTCACTATAAACTGCCAAGTACTTGTATTTGATTTGAGCAATAAAAGCTACCTTTGTTCAGTTTTGAAACCAATATAATTTTTATTCAACATAGAAAAACGCATAACCCAGGGCACACACTCAGTAACTCAGTAGGCTATACTGACTGAGGTCTAATATCAAAAGGTGTTGTTCTCCATTTCAAGTGTTGAATAAAACAAGTGAGCTTACGAAACAGACGCGTTTGACAGCCCTCCTTCTATCCGCGACGGCGGCGACGTAGACAGATGGCTTTTTATAAATTGTTCCCTTTGAGTTGGCTGTTGTTAATGATTAATGATCGTTCGCCTTATTTAACTAGGGCTATTCAAAGGTTTCTGCTGTCAAATAAAATATTTGAAATTGTAGTTTAACCCTCAATAAAGTGGGATAGGTCATAGTTTAAATAGCTTGAAATCATAATTTTCTACTTAATATTACTAAACACAAGTGTGCAGTCGAGCTCAACTCTACTCTTCAAGAATAGAAAAATAAATAACACTTGGAACTCATACTTACTTAGGTTCGACGAAGACCTAAGGACTATCTCACCCTGGGCTACGAGCTCCTGGAGCCACACAGACCTTCCGCGTATGAAACAAGGCAGAGTCGCCGCCCAGGTGCGTCAACTCAAGCTTTGATAATAATAATTATAATATAGTAATGTTCAATTATTTCAGACAATATTTACATTAGAGGATATCATTATCCTCATACAAATATACATAGGTACGTAGATACATTAATTTTTAATAAATAATAATTTTATGATGTTATATTATTAAAGTACGAGTAAGATTATGAGTAAAACGAGATGTATTGTAAAAAGGCTGTGCACTTGTAATAATTTCTACGGTACGTGGATTATTTAAAAAAAAAATATATTATTGTAGAAAAAGTTTTATATACCAACAATGGTTTGCATTGAGTAAAATATATTGTAGGTATTAAAAAAAACTCATTGTAATAGTTAAGTAAGTATACTTTTCATTTTAATACAAAAATCTTCAGCAAAAACTTTAAAAATATATTGTAGGCCTTGCACACCTAATTCCACAAGTCCTAATAATGATAACAAGTAAAATAGATCTGAAATCTGCCAACTGAGAACTAAGCAACCCAGTCTCAAATATCATGCCAAACCCCGGCATGATATTTGAGACAAAGTCATTCAATCAGGAATTCCCAGAGATAAAGCATTTGGCCAGTAAATTGAGGTTAGAGCGCTAATAGAAATTAAACGAGTAAGTACAACCCTAACGAGCGAATTATAACAAAAACACAAATAGGATTAGGAATACAAAAAAAACAATTTCTATGTATTACCAATTTCTTCTTTCCACAATTGGAATGTAAGTAGGTACTAAACTAAAAATAATAGGTAAGTACTAAAAAATAAAATGAAAAATAACTAAGATAACTGTTCTCCACACAATACGAGTGGAAAACTGGAAACTCAAAAGCAGTCAAAGTTACCATTCGCTATTCGAGTAAAGCGGCGGCAGTTCCGGTAAATCTTGCAAGTCGTGCGTGATTTTAATCTTTTCCGTGTATTTGTTTGACAGTTTTACGTTCAGCTTGGATGAACTTATTTGTCTGTCCTGTACATAGTTCTGGGCTGCGTACGTGCCGTGCGACGCTCAGCACCGCGACGCCGTGCAGCTGACCTTCGAGCAGATCGACCTCATCCAGCGCCTCACCGACAAGTACCACCCGCAGCTTGCGCTCTGCACTTCCGCCGAAGGTGCACCCATATCATTTCAGCTTAGGCGATTATCACACTGCCACCCATCACGCTGCATGTTGACTCTCGGTGGACCTACGTGCGTAGGTACTTGTTGGAGTGCAGATCTCCATCATCGTGCAAGTTTCATAACACACTCACGCACGTATTGCGTTCATTGGCTTCACCGAAGCTCTTTCAAAGCCATTCGCTGTGATGACAGTGAAGATGATCACGCGCGCGGCTCTGTGGGACTCGGTGTACCATAGGTACCAATGGTACCTATGTGTACCATGCGTCTCACTCCCGCATGTAGGTTCGTGTCTTTCCGTTTGTAGGCGCATTTTTATTGTATTGTAAGTACTCCGCGTGTTTTCTATACAAACGGAGATATTCACAAGCAACAACATTATATAACGCATTCACGCACTACGCAACGTGGTTCTTGGCAGTGTATTCATTTTATTGCCTTTCATTTACATTCAATTTAATTCATTCATAATATTTTATCTTTTCATTTTATTTTTATACTAGTCGACCCGGCGAACTTCGTACCGCCTAACCATTAACAATGTTGTTTTCCCGGTAATTATTCAATTTTTTCTCGCAGTAAAAATCTCATCCTTGACCTTCAACGTACATTTAAAAAAGAATTGGTAAAATTGGTCCCGGCGTTGTTGAGTTATGCGCTTACCAACACATTTTGCGATTCATTTTTATATTATAGATAGATACCTAATTTAACTGTTTCAAGAAGAAAGATTTTAGACTCCAGTCCAGAATATAAATTAAATTAATTTTCATCAGACTTTGTACCCCGGCTTCGTACCTATAGTTTGGTTTTGTAATTTAAATGAGGCAGAATGAAAACGACCCAAATTTTTTGCGAAAAAGTTATTCAGATGCTGTTATCTAAATACTTAGGTAAGTAGCTACTCTTCTAAATTAGTTAGGTTAGGTAATAATCTAAGGTAGACAATAATTAATAACGTAGATAAGATATGCGATATTTTCATATTTGTCCACTTGCGTCAGTGCTTATCATCGTATACGAGTACAAATTAGTTTCTGTTTAGATTACGATTTTGATCGAAACTTGGAGATGTAATTAACTTTCCTTTGTGTCAGCCTGATAACACTGATTCAGCCTTCTCGCGCAGGGACAGAGCCGCCACATCACCTTTGCATTGATTGTTCAAAGAACTATTGATTTACCCTGGAATAAAGAGCTTAGTTCATGTATTCACTTCCCTTTCTTCTACGTTCCGGATCCGGAAGACGCAGAGTAATCAGACCCCCACAAGGTAGTTGGTGGATTGGGGTCGCTGAAGCACATTCGTTGTGGCAATTTATGGGGGAGGCCTATATTCAGCAGTGGACTTCTTTTGGCTGAGATGATGAAGTTCCTTTGATTAATGTAATTGATGAAATAAAGTATACTAAAAGTGTAAACGTGTGTTTAGACATAGTGTCAGCGCACAGCAACCACCGTATGTGCTCGCTGGTGGGTGTGGAGGGTGGGCACGCGATCGGCGGGTCGCTGGGCGTGCTGCGGACGCTGTACCAAGTGGGCGTGCGCTACCTCACGCTCACCTCCACGTGCGACACGCCGTGGGCCGAGTGCTCCGCGCCCGACCGCGACCTGCCGCTGCGCGCCGACCTGCAGCGACCCAACGGACTCTCACCTTTCGGAAAGGTACCTTACATTACACTTTTTACATTACCCTTATATTGATCTCCAACATTAGCTTTTTTTGTTCTTGGCCGGCTGCTATGGTCATTCGGCACGACAGTAGTGTCAACTTTCATTCGGAGGTTCCGGATTCAGTAGAGTATATCCGATGCAATGGCTCTCTATAATATCTGCACAAGCTCATTTAACTGCCCAGAGCTACTTGAAAATATTAACTTTCGAGTACCGAAAAAACGCACACGGCATAAAGCTCTGTTTTCGGTTCGACATGGTCGTAATAATGCAGCTTTTCGCGCTCCATTAAATAGAATTTGCAATGAGTATAATAAGAACCTTATCTCAGTTGATATATTTAATAATTCTAGGAATACATTTAAGACGGAAATTCTAAAATTATTGTCAGAATCAAAGTAAAAATACCTACGTAAATTATTATTTTTATATATTTTTTGTAACAACTTATATTGAATTTTTGTTTGCATGCTTTAGCTTAAGTCAATTTAATGCATGTTAACCTTAAGGCTAGTCTTTGCATGAATAGTTAAGTTACCCTTAAAACATTATATTATATTAGTGAGAATGGTAAGGATATAGAGACACGACAACAATGTAACTAAATCATCTAATTATTAATTTGTTTCTAATATCTGTTTTTTCTCCGAATAAACATAATAATAAATTCAATTCTAATTTCTGCAGGGACACACATTATTCACCTGTTTAGAATAGTTTGCTCATTTTATTTGTTTGAAATTGTTTGTCTTACTTTAGAATCTTAGTTTGTCGTTTGTCTTATTTTATTTTTATTGTTATACTTTTTATGCCAGCATACTTTTTAAATATCTTTTTTTTTATCGGTTTTAACATTTATGTCGTGTGTCAATGTGGCAATAAAAAACGTTTTTATTTCTTACCTTCTTTCTTTCTAATTCCCGAAAAACGCGAACATTGTAGATGAGGTACCTACATATATGAATTTACTAGAGGCTGCCCCGCGGTTTCACACGCGCAGATTTCTCATAAACACAAAAATCCCGTTTTTTTTCGTTCCCATGGGAATTTCGGGAAATCCTTTCTTAGTGCTCACCTACACTCCCTAAGGAACCAACATGCAAAATTTCAGCCTGCTACGCCCAGTAGTTTTGGCTCTACGTTGTCTGTCAGTCAGTCAGTCAGTAACGAAAGAGTTTTATATATATTGATTGATTTTCCTTTCCGCGTCTAGGTACAGGGTTCTACTACCTACTTTGGCACTTTTTACGTCATGCATCAATAATAGGTCATGCATCTATATTTGTTATTATTACAAACAGTTAAAACTAACGTAAGTACTTAGTATGTACTTACTCGGATAGAAGATTTCGCAGAAATCGTCTTTGAATTTTATATCAGTTGAAGAACACGAATACAACGTAGAATAAAACGATAAAATCTAAATTGTATTTGATTTACTAAAGTAAAAGCCCTCCACTTTAATTGCCTTCGTCTTTGCTTTTTTAAAGTCTCAAATAAGATTAACTAAAGTTGTAATCTGTTTAAGGAACAGATACTTTAAATGAACCTCTTTTAGAGTGGATTTATTGAGGCACTCATTGAGTGCGGACGGAGAGTTTTGATAGAGATCGCAGTGAGTCCTCGACATTATTTGATGTCTTTCCGTTCGGTTTTTTTGAGTCGTATTTACATAGTCCCGTGTCAACAGGGAATTTGAACTCGAAAACATATTGAGTGAGGTACCTACTCAAAACAAAGCAGTAAAGTAAGATTGAGACGTCGAGTCGGTACAGTGCAGGGACAGGGACGCTGAGTGTGCCATAATCATAAACATCCTGCAACCGAGCAATATTTCTCTTTGTATGAACTGCGGCTGCCTGCGGAGTAGTCTCTTTGTTTCGCGTGTAACGATACTTTTCAGAAATATTTTCTTTTGTTAAGACTACTCACTTCTACTGCGTACGACGCAGAAACACAAAGTAATTAGTGATAGGGATTTTTTTTATGTATCACACTAATAATAGCTATAGCATATAAATAACTAGTCGAACCGGCAAACTTCGTACCGCCTAACCTATTACTATTTTCTGCATGTATTATATGCTTATTCTTAGCTATAAACCTTCCTCTTGAATCACTCTATCTAATAAAGAAAACCTCATCAAAATCCGTTGCATTGTTTTAAAGATTTAAGCATACATAGGGACAGACGCGGGAAGCGACTTTATTTTATACTATGTTTTGACTAGAGGCTGCCCCGCGATTTCACCCGCGCAGATTTCTCATAAACAAATAAATCAAATCCCGTTTTTTTTCCGTTCCCAGGGTAATTTCGGGAAATTATTCCTTAGTGTTCATTTCAGCCCGCGCTCAGTAGTTTTGGCTCTGCGTTGTCTGTCAGTCAGTAACGGAAGAGTTTTATATATATACGAGCTTTCCCGGCATACTTCGTCACGCCATAGAATATAAGATAGTACAAAAGACTTGGCTCTATAGACTATGTTCTTTTGACTGCCCAGAATGGCCGAATTAAAAACAAACAACAACAACAAACCACCTGTCAAAATATGTAAACAACGGAAAAAATATTGCACCTTGGGTTACATTATTTGAGTTAAGGTAAGGATCCCTAATTTTTTTGAAAATCTAAATAGCCTATGACAATCGGGGTTAATGTAGCTTATTCCTACCAGTAAAATTATTTTCCAATTCGGTTCAGTATTTCCGAAGCCTATTCGTTACAAACAAACCAACAAACAAACAAACCAACAAACAAATCTTTCCTCTTTATAATATTGGTATAGATATATACTAGTCGACCCGGCGAACTTCGTACCGCCTAACCTTCCTCTTGAATTACTCTTTTTAATAAATAAAACCTAACCTAACCTAACCTTCCTCTTGAATTACTCTTTTTAATAAATAAAACCGCATCAAAATCTGATGCATAGTTTTAAAGATATAAGCATACATAGGGACAGACGCGGGAAGCGACTTTGTTTTATACTATGTATTAATTGATTGTACTGGTATTTAATTTAATTTTAACGCTTTTTTTTATTGATACGCGCATTATAATTATATAGGCAGTTACGTACGCTAAGGCTCCAAGTGCTGTAATTTATTTAAAACAAAGCCAACTTTTCGAGCGCCGGCACAGCACAGTGGATTGAATAAATATATCTACCTACCCACTTCCCTACCACATTATTTCTTTTGAAAATTGTGGTTGAAACCAGTCGCACGAGGGTTCAGATTGAGAAATTCAGAAAACTGAACTTATCGACTATTCAATTTAAGCTAGCCATTTAAATGAATAATTTCTTTATTGCAAAAATAGACCCGCCTTCAATAAATTTACACATATACATAAATTGAGAACTTCCCCTTTTTTAAGTCGGTTAAAATAGGCACTAATACCTTCTCCTGAAAGTAACAAATACTTTTGTGAAAAACGCATCAAAATCGGTTCAGCGAAACTCGAGATAATCGCGGGCAAACATACATACATACAATAATACATTCATACAGGTAAAACTGATAACCTCCTTTTTTGAAGTCGGTTAAAAAGCTGAATATTGAAGGGTCAAGCCGACTCAGACTGTCGTATTTTTGTTCAATATTAATTTTTTGCTATATTTGGCGCATGTTAAACCTTAAATATTCGTTTTTTTTTTTCAAAACTAAAACGCAATAAAACGAGTAAGTATAATGTCTTAAGTGGGTATAAAAGTTTGCAAATTATAGCAAATAAATCCAAAAAAAACTTATAGAAAAGCTGTCTAAATCGTTTTTTTTTGTTGGTTCTGTTTATAGAATAAACGTTGTTCGTTAATCACGATAGCTTATCAATAATGAACATCTCCAGGTAGTAATAAAGGAGATGAACCGACTCGGCATGCTGGTGGACTTGTCGCACGTGTCGGAGCGCACGATGCGCGCGGCGCTGGCCGCGTCGCGCGCGCCCGTCATCTTCTCGCACTCGTCCGCGCGCGCGCTCTGCAATGTGACGCGCAACGTGCCCGACGACGTGCTGCGCCTGCTCGCTGACAACAAGGGCCTTGTTATGGTCAACTTTTATACCTCGTTTCTTACGTGCAAAGAAACTGCTACCGTTCATGATGCTATAGGTGAGATTGATGTATACTTACTAAACTCATATCTAAAAATAAAAATTCCAAAATCGGCAACACTGTAAATATATTATTTTTATATATTTTATCTTCCTACAATGCAGCTCTTTAAGGCGGTAACTCTCGGTATGGCGCGAAATTAATTTTTTTTTGCGTTTTTTAATTAAGTATTTTGGCGAAAGTAATATTCATTTTTAATAAAGTTTAAATGAATTCGCGTACGTAAAAAACTATCTCCCACATTGTGATATATCGTTTTTGAAAGACAGAGTTACCGATTTTGTGTATATTCAAGGAACTTGATTTTGTGTCTAAGGACTAAAAGGCCAAAAATCTAGGTAAGTATGTCCTGAAGTATAAAGTTCCATATTTTTTTATGAAAATGACCGAGATGGTTGTAAGTTTCATAATTCAAACTGATGTGAATTCCATCCTGGCTATAATCGAAAAAAAGTTTTATACTTTATGATAGTGAAGCCAACAACGATTTTGATGCGGTTTTACTCAAGCGTCGTCGTCGAGACTCGACACCTATTTAATTTTAAAGTTCAGCTGATAGGAAAAACTGTTTTAGTATGTTAATGCTGAATATCCTTTTACCGCTATGACGAGCGTGTTCACGTTTTTCAAAGGTGTTAAAACACGCTCCTAGAAATATTAAAGCTCGTATGCCTACTTAGTTTCCATTATATAGTTTAAATATGCCCAACGTGGCTCTGTTAATGGGGTTAGCTGGTCGGGGTATCTCACAGTTTTCTTATTCAAGTTTTTCAGTATCTCCTCTTTTACCGTTACGCTTAAATCATCAAATTGTATCATATTTTAACTGAAAATCTTTAGAACACTGAACATTTTTCCAGCGCACATTAACCATATCCGGGACGTGGCAGGCGTGGACAGCGTAGGCCTAGGAGCTGGCTACGACGGTATTAATTTGTGAGTAACTAAATTTAATTTAATCTTACTTACAATTATAATTAAATAGGTACAAGCTAAGAAATACTTTCATTGTCATAAATGGTTACCATTATATATTTATTTATTTATTTACTTATTATACCTATTATTTATCATACCTACTCAAAATCTATACTATACAACAGCACTCCTGAGGGACTAGAAGACGTGTCATCGTACCCCCTGCTGTTCGCCGAGCTGATGGAGGCGGGGTGGAGCGTGGAGGAGCTGCGCAAGCTGGCCGGACTCAACCTGCTGCGCGTGCTGGCGGCGGCCGAGCAGGTGGCCGCCGCCGCCGCCGCCGCGCGCCGCGCGCCCTACGAGGAGCCGCCGCCGCGGGGGCACGCGCACGACCTCTACAACTGCTCTAGTCAAGATACTTAGTTAAAGCTAATTTGTGAAATTATTAAAGTTCTGAAGCAGACCTGGCGCCCCACGGTGGAACAAGAGGCTCCTACACTCGGAGCACCGTGGGGCGAGATGGAGGAGGTTGCACAAGACAGGAGCAAGTGGGGAGCTTTACTGAGAGCCGTATGTCCCTGATGAGAGATAATAGGATAAGTCATCGTCATTTAAGTTTCATTATTAATTAATCAATCTATCGGCCATAGTTAATAACTTGTTACTTAATACAAAAGTTCATAACTAACCAGATAATAACTCAAATTAAAAAAATTAAAAACTTGTTAGTTTTAATTAGCCCATTCTGGACAGTCAAAAGAGCATAGTCTATAGAGCCAAGTGTTTAGTAGTATCTTAAATTCTGTGGCGTAACGAAGTTCGCCGTGTCAGCTAGTATAGTAATACAAAACTATTACGCATACCGAAACATTATTGGTAAAATAAAAATTGGAACCAAAATTAGAGAGTTTAGAAATAATAGATAGAGTAGAATTGACACGTTAGAAGATGAAAGATAAATACAGCCCTAATACAATTTTTATATCATAAAAAATATAAACTTATTACAAAAATGATTTTTTACAGTAAAAATACTTCAAAAGTTATAATGCGCGTAGAAATCTTAGTCTCTGTTCGACTACGGTCGTATTCCCGAGCGTCGGAAGACGATATAATATGTCTGAGGTGGTTAAATACATTTTCATCATGCGTAATTTTGTAGGAATATAATTATTGATAAGGGTGTTTCCGTGAAAACGACAATTAGCGAAGATCATCATCAGAAGCATGCGCATTATTAATTTGGGTGCACTGTACTCGGTAATGACGAACCAACATATGAATGATTTTCTTGCGATTTCGGCTCATTTTATGTAGGTAAGTACTAAAGATATTTAGTTCAAGAAGCTTAAAATTGTTACAATTATAGAAAATATTTATCAGATATTATATATATAATGTAGTAGGGTAATAACATTAAAACTTTGTAGCTTTACAACAAAAGACCAATTTCTAGTGATTTATAAAGTAGGATTTTAATTAATAACCTAAGTATTAGAAATAATTAGTAACATACATAAGTAATAATAATAATGTTTAAATAATTTGTGTACTTCTTACTTAACTTTTCTTTTCTTATTCTAAAAACTCATATAAAATACCAAATTACTAACTACTGTCTTTTATTAGTAAGTAGAAAGTCTTATTTTTATCTTTTCTTGTAAAATCTACCTAGGTATTCAATAAATCTTTCCTTAATGGTATCGAGGGTAATAGTTGACATCTGAAAATATACCTTGTATTGTTTTCATTGAATTCTTTGTAATGGTTGATACCAAAAGGTCATAGGGTAGGACTTAGGTATAAAGGATGATATGACAAAAACTTGTATAATTTTATCTGATTGTTCATATATAACAATAATGATAATGCAGTAACAAATGGAATAAAGACTGACAATGTATCTTTAGAGTGGTTAGCCTAGCCAGTATATGGGTGCTTCTTCGAGCAACGCATTATTTTGTGATTTGCGTGGCAATTTTGAGATATCATTTTTTTATTGTTTTGACATCAAAGTCCAAATATATAAGTAAAACTAATGTTTTTAGCGGATGAGGCATCACAATAACTAAAAAACTTACTGAGATAATCAAGGTTAAAAAATCTAAAGCCACGCAAATCACAAAACATCCCACGTAAATCAGAAATAAAATTATTGTATTGATTTTATAATAGTTATTGCTTAAACTACCCTCAAACGCATACAAACTAGGCCAAGGGTATGTGCGAACGACATTTTGAGGATTAGAACCTCCGAGTACTAATATATTAGAACGGTTATTTTTAGGTATCAATGTGAACAGTTTTTTATGAGTTCAGTCTAGCTTTTTTTTTTCTTCAGTAATTTTGTAGTTAAAAAGTATCTTATTCTTCTTCGTCGTTCCCTCATGGCTTAGGATCGTGACCAATATTTATTTCCCTCCATATATCGCGATCAAGGGCTATGTGGGCTGCCCTCTGCATGAACCACATGCTTGTTTAATGCAATCCGATTAGCTTGTAGGGGTTCTTCCTCTAGCGCGCTTGCCTTCAACTTTTCCCATAATTATGTCACGTTCGAGGCTGTGGTGTGGTGAGCGCATTATGTGCCCAAATAATCTGAGAGTCCTCTCTTGGCAGATTGTTGAGAGACGTTTTGAGATTTTCAGTTCGCTCAGAATGGAATCATTTGTTCTCATTGCGGTCCATGGGATTCTTAGCATCTTCCTCCAACACCACATCTCGAAAGCATCAATTTTGGATACGTCCACGC
Source organism: Euspilapteryx auroguttella (assembly GCA_951802225.1). NCBI lineage: Eukaryota > Metazoa > Arthropoda > Insecta > Lepidoptera > Gracillariidae > Euspilapteryx > Euspilapteryx auroguttella. The sequence goes on along the minus strand of OX637642.1, from coordinate 9,447,412 downwards.
TCTTGATGAACCAGGTTTCTGAACCGTACATAAAGATGGAGAATACCAGTGCCCGCACCAAACCGACCTTGGTACCAAGGCCTATACCTCGATCCTTCCACAATTTTTTGAGGTTAGTCATAGCACTGTTAGCCATTCCAGCACGTCGGTGAATCTCTTGTGTGCAACCACCAGCATTTGTTGTTAACGAACCTAGGTATACATATCTAGAGCATTGGATTGGAGAAGGACTTGGGCTCTATCCACAACCATGATCTTGGTTTTGCTGTGGTTTATTCTCAATCCAAGCTTGATGATCTCTGCTTCCACTTTCTTCAGCATGAAAGCCATCTCTTCCTCGTTAGATGCTATAAGATTTATATCATCTGCATACCTAAGGTTGGTGATCTTACGGCCGCCTATTGAGATGCCGATCTCTGCGTCCTCCAGTGCTTTCCTCATGATGATAAAAACGTATAAAATTGGATAAAAAATTACTTTATTAGTATTTTTCAGGAATGTCCTTGAAAATTAAAATTTAACATCATCCGTTAAATTTTTTTCATCATAGTTCTTTAATCTGTTTCTATAGCGGTTTTTTTTCTATTTATCTCGGCTGATTTTTTTTTTGTATTTTTCATACTTGCGTACTAATAATCATGTTTTAAGTTTAACTTAGATTTTATTATTTATATGTTACATTCAATATTGGTACTATTAAGTAAGATAAGTAGGTTTCTAAAACTATAGTATAAATTTAAATAATATCAATTGCGTGACCAAACACTTGATTTGCGTGGTCAAAATTGCCACGTAAACCACGCAAATCACAACCACGAAAATCAGAATAAAACCTTTATGATTTTTTTATTATTAAACCTTTTGATTAAATAAACTGTGAGTTAAATAAAATGTATGTTACCGTATGTATGTTTGCTACAATATTAAATTAAATGAATAAGTCTATAAATATCGCTGGAAATCGAACCACGCAAATGAAAGATTTTAGAAACCAAACCCACGCAACGTTGTCTTTGCATTAATTTTTCTGAAGCTTGATAGCTCATCACACATCACACTTAGCTAGACCGTTAGAGTGTGGCTAGATATAACTTGTATTAGGATGACATAAGACAGGGTCGCGAAACAAGGGACGTACGAGTGATTGAACGCTGATCCACGCAAATCAGAAGCAACCCCAGGACAAGTACAAATAATTTTTTTTCTGAAAAAGTTAAACTTATATAATCAATTCAACATTTTTTATCGCATTGTCAACAATGTAGGACTTCACGTTATTTTTTTTGGACTTTAGAATCTTTTAGTTTAATAGTTAAAATTATCTGAGTTGCCAAATCTGGGTTAGGGACACACCACGCAAATGGAAGAACGGGGGTTCGTAATTTTTTTAATGGCATTAAATACTTGAATTCTTTGAAAATCAGTGATGTCCCAGCTAAAGGAGGATGAAAACATTGCCTGAAAAAAAATATTGCATTCTTACTCAACGAATTCTATTTTTTTTTTGCGATGCCGCCTAAAACACGTGTCCTGAAGAATGACCCATATAGTTGGAACCTACAGGTAAGTACTTATACTTACCTAGTTAAGTTTTTTTTTTTCTTTTTCTTAAGTATACCTTTCAGATGTCTTAATTTGAGATTACAATTTTATGTTATTTTAATGTGTTATCTTTTAAAAATCATTTAGGAACTTAGTTACATTTTGATGAATAAAAAGGTGTTAAGTTGAGAGCGATATTAAGTTATAATAGTTTGTAGGTAAATTAAGTAAGTATATGTCGATACCTTTTAAGTAAAAAAATAATTAAAATTGCTTATTTATAAATAAAACTTTTTAAATCTTCTTTAGAAGATAAACCGCGAACACATATCTCTTTTGTAGATCCAAAGATTATTAAAACATACTTAGTTACATAATGAGTTTAATATGCTCAAACTGTTATTTGTAAGTCTAAAGTAGAAAGTTAAATTTTTAGCAGTAACATAGATTATAAATAGGGGAGACCGAGGGGAGTTGGAACATTTTTTACATTTTGCTCGATATCTTTGTATCTATACACACAAATGGTATGAATTATGTAGCAAATGTTAGCTTATTTCTTCAGGTAATCGATACCATATACAATCAAGGTGTAAGTATGAACAATTTAGAATAAAATCTATTAGAACGTAACAAGTCATTTTGTTCCAACTCCCCTCATACCGAGGTGAGTTGGAACATGATAGGATCAGTACATTTTTGTATGAGATTAATGTCGTACTATAGAAAAAACATAGGTATTATATTTTTTTACTTAAATAAAAGAAACTTAATATCAATACATAGTATAAAACAAAGTTGCTTCCTGCGTCTGTCCCTAAGTATGCTTAAATCTTCAAAACTATCCGTATTATTTATACAAATACAAATAATAAAAATTTAATTATACCTATAAAAACTTTTATTTATAAAATATGTAAGTAAGTAGAAACTAAAATCATTCTCAAAGTTTCATCTCCGAAGTAAGTAGTCTTCTTAGTTCTTAGAGAACATACTAAAAGAATTTAACAAAATAATAACTATCTAAATTATGGCATACATGGGAAAATTCGCAATTAGTAACAATATTTGCGTTCTAGACTTTGATTTTTGCTGACTCTGATATTCTCAATCACACTAAATAATTAACGTTTTCTGCCCGTGTTCATATTTTTCACGGCTTGCTTTTCCTCCGACTTTCTTACTCTAATAATGAGTTGGCATCCTAAAACATAATAACAAACTCAAGATGCAAACAAACAAATAATACCGCCAAACAATACAGCCTATACAAACAATAAACGAGGTGAGTTGGAACAAGCTGTTCCAAATGTCCTCAGTACAAAAAATGATCCCGATTTTTGTAAAATTATAAATTCAAGAAAAAATAAATATAAATCAACTTTTCGAAGGCAATGGAATGAATCCTTATTAAATAAGCTTTTGAAACAAATAATTCACACACCAAAATTTAAGTAAATTTTGCAAATATAGGTACCTATGACAAAAAACAGATCAAAACTTACTTTTGTCGATTTTTACGACATCAAACACTGATTGCCAAAACGGGGCGCTTGTGGCCATAGGTGCTAACTGAATAGCCTGCGGCTGATGGCAAACAGTTGCTAGGCGAGGGCGGTAGGACGCTAACAGCTTTAGTTTTTTTTTAAAACGCGTTGTTCCAACTCACCTCTGTTCCAACTCCCCTCGGTCTCCCCTACTTACCTACAGAAATACTTAATTTTTCGTATATAAAAAAGGCATTAAAAACAGTTGGTAAATGTTGAACGTTGATTGAACGCAGACTGCACGCAGTAGCTGCGCCATCAAAATTGGCGACGGAGTTTTAGTAGTTTCGAGTATTTATCCAAAAACGCAGAAATATTATCATACTTTATTGTAACAATGTTAACTGTCAAGATTTTTAAACGTATAAAAAATCTCAATTTTGTATTTCCATTTAGAAATTCTAAGTAGATAATTTAATGCTTGCTTGACTGAATTTGGATAGCAAATCCCATGCGCAATATATAGGTAAGCAAACTAAATAAAAAATCTAAAGAATCCCCAAATAATAATGTTTTAAAAATAACCTATACTCGATATCGAAATTTTTGTAATTCTCTCATAAAGAAATTGAAAAGGTCTTACGAGGAAGAGCAAATAAAGAAGGCAGGAACAAATCAGAAAAAGATATGGGATGCGGTTAAGACTATTACTAACACGAAGAAAAACAAAAACTCGGCAAAAATTCTACTTAAAACGGCCCCCACGTCTCTTCAGGCAGCTGATTGTGTTAATGCCTACTTTTCTAACGTTGGTAAAACATTAGCTCACAAAATAGAACAACAAAATTCTCTATGCGACAACTCTGCTAGTGACTCAGATAATGGAGTGACTTAAAGAGACTCCTTTGTTCTCCTAAGCACGGACGAGTTAGAGGTAGGAAGACTAATCGGAGCCCTGCAAGATGATAAAGCTGTTGGCTGGGATAATATATCTAACAAGATTCTGAAAGCCTTTCAAGATCTGCTTGTACCTCCTCTAACACATGTCTTTAACAAATGTTTGGAAAAAGGTGTCTTTCCAAAGTCACTTAAGATATCTATTGTGCACCCCATTTTTAAGAATGGAGACAGAAATAGTGTCACTAATTATAGACCAATATCCATACTCTCAGCACTGTCCAAGATTCTCGAGAAAATTATTAACATCAGGCTAACCAAATATCTCGAAGGCAAAAATATTCTGTCAGAGAACCAATGTGGTTTCCGCAGAGGAAGGTCAACGGAGGACGCAGTGCAAACACTAGTCCAATTTGTTTCGGGAGCCTTGGATAGGAGGAATAAGTGCCTTGGTATCTTTCTTGACTTGGCAAAGGCCTTTGACACTGTTTCTGTTCCTATTCTCTTAAGGAAACTCGAAAACATTGGAGTTCGCGGTGCACAACTAAACCTTTTCTATAGCTACCTATCTGATCGTATACAACGCGTTAAACTTGACAATGTGATAAGTACTGAACTTCCTATAACGTATGGAGTTCCGCAAGGAAGCGTACTGGGTCCTACTCTCTTCTTGGTGTACATAAATGACCTTTTAAAAATTACTCTTTCCAGCTGCAATTTTAAAATTATATCATATGCAGATGATACTGCCCTACTGTTTGAAGCAGACACCTGGAAGCATGGTTTTGAAGTAGCACAGCAGGGTATGGACATTGTAGGCACATGGCTGAAGGATAATGTGTTAACACTGAATGCTGACAAGTCAAAATATATCACTTTTAGTATTCGTGAAATGGGCTTTAATAATAAGGACCTCAAATTAATTGCACACGATCTCTCTCATTGCAATGCCCAAGGTTGTAACTGCAAGCCGCTGGAGAGTGTTAAAGATATAAAGTATCTAGGTGTTACATACAATAGATAAGCATTTGAATTTTAAGCAACACATCAGCCTTTTGAGTGGCAGAATCCGGAAACTAATATATATATTTAAGAACCTCAGAAGTATTGTAGAACCACCCCTTCTTAAACAAATATATTTAGCACTAGGCCAGTCACTTTTGAATTACTGTGTTACAGTGTGGGGCGGCGCGCCAAAGACTACTCTCCTGATGCTGGAAGTAGCACAGAGAGCTGTAGTAAAGACTATGGTCTTTCAACCATTTCTTTACCCAACATTGCAATTATTTAAAGACTGTGAAGTACTTACTGTCCGACAACTATTTCTGCAAGCTACATTGTTAAGTCAACATAAAACCCTTAACTTTGATCATACAATTTTAGAAAAACGTAGAAACCACATAGTATGTACAAATATTCAGGAGTGTCAAACAGTTTTTGCACAGAGATGTATACCGTATTTAGGACCCTTTATATATAATAAACTTAATAAAATTATCAATATATATCAACTTAATAAATTCTGCTGCAAACGAAAAATATTTGAATATTTAAGTAAATTATCGTACAATGAAACAGAAAATATTATTTCACGAACAAGTTAACAAGATACCTGCATATTATTATTATTATTTAGGTTAGATAACGATTATTTGATTTTTATTTTTATTTTGACATTTTATTATATATATCAAAACACACCCTCTTCACACACTCACGTACACTATCATAATAAACAAAAGAGGACTAGGTTACACTTCTCATGTCATGCATGCTAAAGTTTTTAAGGCATGCAAATTCTATATTATAATAATTAGTTATTTTTAATTAAGTATTTTATCAATGAATGTCTATGATAATTTTATATTATTGTTATTTCTACGATATATCTACGATAATACACTGACATCCGAAATACAGGATTTATGCCTAGCTCGGAGTCAGTAATATATTGGCTTTATAATTTATTATAATTTTGAATGCATGGATTATATGAAAATGGAAATTGTATTTATTTGAATAAAATTATTATTATTATTATTATTATTAAGCATTAACAATTTTGGGAAATTAATAATATTATTAATATGTATTTACTACTACAAGTGTTTCATTTCTTTGTATTTCATCGCGGGCCAGAATATGAGAGTATTTCTACGAAGAGACTGAATACAGTCGTTAAACCTATGCTTGCATTGTTCCTATTAGGTGACGCGGGACGGACGGTGCGAATAACATTCGCAGGCATTGAACTATTATTACTAACGTATGGAAACGACAACCCCGAACTGGTTCTTGCGCGGTTATTCCCAGTTGTCGCCACTGGCAACGTCCCCACTGGGGACAAATGGGAAAAAATTTCCGAGTTGTCGCCAGTGGTGACAAATGGGAAAAAAATTCCCAGTTGTTGCCAGTGGTGGGTTTTCGTATTTTAATTGCTTTTTTAAAGTACCTATTGAAACAAAAAAGAAGTTTTGAGTATCATACACGGGTACTTAGATAATTTTTGAGACCAAACAAAAATTAAAGTAGGATGTAACCCATTGGAAAGGTAGACAATATAACAAAAATGAAAGAAAAAATAAATTACGGGCGATCTGATGTCGGAAAGTAGGAGGGGGTGAGTTTTAAAGGGTAAAAAAGGGCAAAACTCGATTTCCGGTAAAACTGCAAGTCCTATGAAAAAAAAGTTGTATGTAATAAAGAAATCTACAACTTTTGTATCTACCTCAATTTTTTTGTGAAAAATTCTAATAATCGAGATTTTGGTTTTTTATTTTTATCTTTTGCAAAAAAAAATATACATTTTCACTTTTTGACATTTTTATCAAGATGTCTATCAAGATAAAAGTTAAATTAAAGAAAACAATAAATTACCATCATGTATGTAAATATGTACTAACTACCTCACTATAGTAAAAATGAATCGAGGTTCATTAGTCTCGCTAAAACTCGAGAACAGCAGGGCTGATTAAGCTGATTTTGGGTTTGTCATAGTCCAGTAAAGGTTTAAAAGGTAATGAAATATTAAAAAAGAGAGGGAAATTTAAAATAACAATTAAAATTTTCCATTAATTATACCGTTCCATTTTCTATTTCTATCAAAAAAATTACTTTGTTTTTAAATTCGGACAGGCAAAATAACAATAGTTCATACAGCCAAATCAACAGTTGTTAGGTAGTTTAATAATAATCGTGTTAACTTATATTCTAAGGTAAGGCGGTAGGAAGTTAGCCGGTTTAGCTAGTTATAAATAAAATTATCACGATAATAACACAATCATCATCATATTAAGAGTTTCTATTCTAAATATTGCCTATAACATACAAATTTTCAAAAACGTAACCGTTTTTAGGATACTTGTTCTTGTTACAAAAGAATGAGAATATGTAGCTGGATACTGTAGGATCGGCGGACAGTAAAACTTGGTAGAAAAAAATTAAACGATGTTTATTGAACGACGCCTCGGTTAGTTATTTTTTTCAATCTGGTAATGCTATGCTTAACAAGTTAAAATTTTGATAAACGCGACATTTGGAATAGAAACTCATAATATAATGATTATTTGTTAATTTTATTTAAAATGATTGTATTATTCTTTAATTAACATTTAAATTTAATCTTTTTTAATTAATTTTTATGAATATTATACATTGTTTTTTGTAATAAAAACTTATATTATATACATTTATATACAAGTATTTACAAAAAATTATAATAAATAATAAAACACATACTTAATTATAAATAAAACACTGCTTCCAGATCACCACCACCCGGCGGCACGGTGCCCAGCAGGCTGGCTGCATTGCCACGTTGAATGGCCAGGCTGATGCGCTGGCCCAGGTATGAGCCAGCCCGCTGATCACCAGTATGGTCGATTAGGCGCGCCGACAACTCTTTGTATAGGCGGCGCGCCTCCGGTCCCCATGGTCCGAGCGTCTCCACCCCAAACGGCACAAACTCATATTGTTGTCCGATAGATGCGTATTTGCGCCGTTTGAGGTCTTCTGCTGCCGCAGCTGCCGCACCAGCGCCAGCCGAGCTCCGCTGGACATGGCAAGCCGCTAGAGTGTCGACGCAAGTAGCGTCCCGCACCAACGGCCTGCCATGGCTCCAGGGAATGACCGTCATACCATCGGGTCTTTTTCCATCGTCACGCAGTAAGCCATTCGGTTCCAGAATGGCTGGTACGTTGACGGTGGCGAAAGCCCGACGGATGATATCATTTAGGCTGGCATGGCGCGACCAGCGGCCTGCACTCCGCAAACAAGACAAACCATGGTGCCCTCGGTTGTCGACCATATCCCCGCAGTGGCAGCGATGTGGAACGCAGGTCTTTACTCCCAGCCTTAGACAAACCGCTAGGGACAATGTGGTTTTATCCAGCAGTGTCCCTATGGTTGAAGATGGTAAAGCCTGCAACCAGTACCCCGACACCGGGTCAGACGCAGCATTAAGACGGGCTCGCTCTGCAAGATCTGTAGCCGAATCAAGAAGAGAATTTTGAACGATTTTGCAGAGCGGCTCGTCCCACTGTTTCTGCGAGCTAGGGTTGACCGGAGGATCTTCGCCCGGGCAAGCGGCGCTCCAGGCGGTCCTTGCCTCGCCCGAGTACGACACCTCAACATCACCAAGTGATGGGTTTATTATTTTACCAGTGAGAGCGTGCGTACTCGACACAGAGGAAAGAAATGCCGGGAGCGCTATGGATGAGGCTTTGCGAATTCTCAGGCCACCCAGACGAACAGGAAGCGAGGCTTGCGACCAGGATTTTGTGTCCAGCGGACAATTTAGAATTTCGACTAAGGTATTTTTAATAATTTCGTCAAGATTATGTAATAGAGAGGGGAATTTCTCGTCTTTCTCGGAAATCTGTTTGTCTACATAGCCGGGGAATGCATTTTCCAAAAGGGGGGCACCAAGGAGACGAAGCGACTCCTTGTCTAAGACCTTTATATTTGGAGCCAGATTATTAAATTTTGCCGTTATCTCTTTTTTTTGTATGGAATTTAGATTGTCTGAAAGAAAAATTTCACATTTAGAAAAATTTAGATTTAAGCCAATGTTTTTAAATGAGACTATCAATTTTGAAAGGTCTTCGAGCACGGTGTTCGCATTGCCTCCTATGGTTCTGTCATCCAGGTACCAGATATTGAATTTAGAATTTAGTTCAGTAATAACCGGGTGGATTGCCAGACTAAAAATGGCTGGCCCGAGCGGGTCGCCCTGTTGACAGCCTACTGCCGAAAGAAGAAGATCATTTTGATATATTAATTTGGAAGGAGAACTGTAACATTGCCAAAGGTAGCTATAGATTTCAGGTATGTGTTTTTTAATTTCCGTCAACAGGGCGCCTCTGTCAACAGAGTTAAAGGCATTCTTCACGTCCACCTTCAGCAGCACCTCGCTGGTCCCTTGCTTGATGTAAGTTCTGGCAGCATGGACGGCAGCTTCGCAACCGCCCCTGCTGCCAAAACCTAGTTGTGTAGGCTGAAATCTGCTGCATACACTCGGTATTATATGTCTGCAGCAGATTTTAGACACCAGCCGACGCAAGGTCATGCCTACCGCGATCGGCCTGATGCCACCGTCCTTTTTTATAAGAGCACACAGGTTGGCACCATATAGTATTTCGATGGAGTTGGTGTCAACCTTTCCTGACAGCATCAGATTTGCCAGCAGAACAATGGCGTCTAGTAAGTCTTTGCCGGCATCCCCGACAGTTCCTCCCACTAGGTCTTTCAGGTGCTGTGGGGTTAAACCATCGAGGCCACCGGCAGATCCATTTTTAAAAGACATTATTGCTGCTAGCACCTCCGATGCTGTCACTTCGGGTGTGCTCGCGGCGGGATCAGGCGGGTCCGGCAGGCACGATGCCGCTGAGGGTGAAGGATGCTTACTCTGCAGAGCTGCAAGCGTCTCATCCGTAGCAGGGGCGACAGAATCGCTGCTAAACAGAAGGTTGGCAGCTCCCCGAAGGTCTCCATCACTGATTTTCTTTTCGACACGGGTATATTTTTCTGGGGTTTTATATATCCTGGGAGAATTTAAAATTATCGAATGATCGGTATTAATGTGACTACAATTATATTTAATTTTTTGAGTGAGGGAGCTGCCAGACTCTTTACGTTTTTCAACGTGCAGCGTCCTGTAAATAAAGGTAAAGAGCTGTTCCCAACTCTCTGTCGTATTATGGTTCACGACATTTTTTATTGATTTGGTGAGGGCGGCGCATACAGTATGCCTGGCACCGCGGGGTATTCTTTTAGTTACTGGGAAATTTATTTTATAGTTAGTTAAAATTTTCCAAAAGGGCAAGGTGTGTGGCAAAGGGGTGTTGTTTGGGACAGAAGGGCCCACGGACACTACGGTTGGTTGAGCCTTGTGGGCCTTGCCAATGTGTATCCGTAGGCCTCTCTGCCCCTTACAGTATTTTGGTTGGGAACAGCTAGGACACTGCACGAGATTGCTAGCCGATGTGTCGCTAAACTGTTGTACTGGCTGGGTCTGCGCTAGGCTGGGAGTTTGGGACATACAAATTCACACTTGCAAGTTATTCACCAATAAAAATATTTAAAAAAAACACATATATTTTTTTTTCCCATTTGTCCCCAGTGGGAACGTTGCCAGTGGCGACAACTGGGAATAACCGTAATAGTTTAGTTAGACGACGATAGTTTGATCAAGCGCTGCAGCACAGACGGGGCTCATCTTGTCATTTGCGACACGATTTTTGTTAGAGCGAGCGTCTCTATACGTAGTAATTACAGCTCACTGTTCGCAGTGCCCCACGTTGGGCGCCACTCAATTCAGCGGTACCTTTTATTATCAAACATGAAATATAAAGTAAGCATGGGTTGTGAATGAGTAACATTTTCAATTATTTCATTTACTCATTGAATTTAAACAGTTTAAAATAATCATCGCCACGTCAGGATGGCAAAAAATCCCTTGTTCTTCGTACATAACCGAATTACATTACCAGAATGACACTAAGAAAAATATTCTTAGTACATAACCGGTAATGTACTAAGTTTTTTTTTTCTTTGCACATAACCGATTACATTTCCATTTCTTTTTTTTAGAAAACAATAAATTAAATTTTACCTTCCAATATGCCTTCCCTAAGTTGGCTGGTCACTTTCTTAGGTATTTTGTGGTTCAGCGCTAATTTGCAGAATAGTGGGCACCCCGCGGCTTCGCCTGCGCATTTTGCCTTGATACATCAAATTCCTAATGTTCACGTGGGAATTTCAGGATAAGTAAAAGTAGCCTATGTCCTTTCTCAGGCTCTAGAGCTAGACTATCCGTATACCAAATTTCATTCAAATCGGTTCAGTAGTTTTCTAAGAAAACCAAAATCATTTCAATCATTCATTTCTAAATTCGTTTTCCGTAGCTATTAGGCGGTCTTCACACTGCCACGCATCACGCAGCGTGGCGCGTGAATGCGTGTTCTAACGTTGATTGTAAGTACCTCCATTTGTATAGAAACACGCGCAGTCCAACACACAGAAAACGCATCCACGCGCGTGCGCGTAGTAGCGTCGAAACGCAATATGCAGCGTGGTGCGTGGCAGTGTGATAACCGCCTTACTGTGATAGTGTGGTGGAATTAGGTAGTGTATTAATGTAGCCTATAAGGAGAACCGTCTAGTAAGGTGAGAAATAAAGGATGGCGCTTCCGAATAATTATGATCGATGTCCCGCGAAAAATTATGTGTGAACATTGATATGAAATGTAAGACCCATGGAATTAGTAAGTAAGTAGGTAAGTTGAAATAAATTGCGTGTTTTTGAAGTCATTTTGCGGGGCTATAGTAGCAATTTATTGCATGTTTTGATTTTGCTGCTGTGATAGTGCTGCTTGCACATAAAACTGGAAAACTTATTGTGTTTCGAAAACGAGCCAAGTGAGAGGTCATTCTCCTTGGGTCGTCTTTTTCTAACTATACTTAGTAAAACTATGTAGTGTCACCACAATTGACACCTGGACCTGGACGAAATTGGACCCTTCACTTTACTGTAGTGCGAAAAGGAAGAAAAACGACGTTTCACTTGAGCTGCTCGAGCTCATTTTTAAAAGATATATTGGTTATTTTTAAAAGCACTGTATTCAATCAAATACACTAGGTTCAACTTGATATGACTGATAAGACCAATAACATGCACAGAGCATTGCAGTTACATACGTACGTAGTACTTATTAGGCTTAAAATCACCAAGGTGGCAAATTTCAAGTCTTGAGTTATTTCGTAAATAGTTAATGACTGTTGAGCAAAGAATTATGTTGTTTTATAGAAAACTTGTATTTTAATCGTATTTTATCGAAGCACGCTTGAAACCTTTTTTTTTTATTTTTTTTATTATTATTATTATTATTTTAATTTAATGGACTTGACTCCACTTTAGTGGAGTATTTTGCCAATGTCAAGTTCACAAATTAGCTTATAGGGTGGGCTTAAAGCCCGGCAACGTTGTACGGTTATTATAAGTTTATTGGATTATTGTTTTAAAGCCCGCTAACAAAACACGTGGTTTCGGAACCAACGCTAAAACAATAATCCTATTTTTTTTATATCCAATTAAGGCAGCCGCGAACGTCAAAGTTGTCATTTCGGAAACGTTTTTAAAAATTAAATAAAAAATATTAAAATATATTTTACAATTTTATTATTTTAGTTAAAATGTGCAGTAAGCAGTTGTTTATTTAAAGTAATTAAATAAATAACATTTAATGTCATAATGAAAGCAAAATATGCAATATACCGAAATTTTGCGGTAAGTTACTATTTACGCGACTTAAATTTTTACAAAAAAATGTGATTCACTTGATCTAATTTTTAACGCTATTTGAATTTTAATTGTGCTAATAGGTTTTTTTAATACTATATCCTAATTTTGACAGAATATCTTAGTTTTGTGCATATTAACGTATTTTAACCGTCGTTCCCGGAAATGATACTGCGTTTACGGAATGACTATATTTGTTCTCATAATGATGATTTAGGTGTGCGAAAAAAAACCATGTATAAAAAAATTAAATTCATTTATTTGAACACTTAGTAATCACAACTTTTCAGGAATATCAAATAATCAGTCTCAAGCTTTAAGTCATGCCTTTTTCTTGAAACTCTAGTAAAATATAATTAATTTTAAGCAACAGAAAATGTTTACTTCTCAAAAATATCTATATTATTAACAAAGTAATAATATTCAGTCGATTTTTCTTTTTTCAGAGTCGGTTGTGGAATTATCTCAATTATTTGATCATAATCAACAAATGAAACATCTTTAGCCTCTAATTTGAACACCTTGGCGCTATTGCGGACAGACCTCAAAAAAGTCACTTTAATCTCTCCATCTTGCTCCACACATGTTTGACATGCAGCAACGTATCGATAAATCACACGATTTCTCTGAGTGGGCACTTTTACTAATACAAATGTCCCAGGAGAAATTAAATTGGGGTGCAGGTTCTCTTTACTTTGTCCGTAAGATGTGCCAACCTCTGCAAGTTTTTTCTGGTCTTTAGAATCCTGACGATTTGAAAGTGTTTTTAAATCGTCTTCATCACAGGATGATGAGTTATAGATGGTCTTATATATGCTTGCTTTGTTTATAAGTGTAGACATGAACTGAGAACTGTCCACTTCAAAATCATCGTTATCATCCAATGGCAGATCAACGTTAATTTCTTCATGTTGTTTAGCAAATGCTGTTAATTTTATCACCTTTATTAAGTGACAATGACGATACAATTTAATCATATCTTGTTGTCCTCGTTCCCATGTTATTTGATTATATTTAAGATACCTGGAATGGCGTCCAATGTTTTACAACCATTTCTTTCTTTTTTGTAATGTCATCAACAGGAATTTCTATAACTGAAATAGCTGAATTTGTAAAAAGGTTGACAAAATCCAAGGATGTCTTCATGTCCTTTCCCATTAAAAACTGTCTATCAGCAGTTCTTTTTAGAACACCACCGACACCATCCATGGGACCTTTACCGTGGCCTGGTTCACTGAAAGTCCAAGTTGATTTCGCGATTTGTATGAATTCGTCAATCAATGTTTTGAGCCAAAGATGTATATTCGTACGATTACGATACTGTGATGTTCGTCCATCTGAATAGAAATGAATAGTGTCGTCGATATTCTTGTTTTCCAGAATTTTATTAAGTATTGGTTGTAGGTGGGCCCATATTGCATGTGCTTGGTGGTCCAAATTTTCGCTTACTGTAGCAAAAGATTTAACTTGTACGGCCATAACATCGTTCAAAAAATAATATAATAATAATATATCTTTATTCAGAAAACTAGGTTACAATTAATTACAAGCTAATCTTAATCTAAACATAACCTACTCTATCTAAAATATACGCCTGTGTGAATTGACAACTGATTCTTGGCAAAATGTGAAGATTGAATTTCGTTTGAATATTTAGTAGTGTAGTTTTCTGAAAAGTATATTTGAATCATAATCTCTTTATCTGACATATTCTCTTTCATCTCTTTCTTTATCTTGTTGTAACTGTATATACCATACAAATGTTTTTTAATGATTGGAATCTCTGTGGCTAAAACTTGTTTTAACTCTTTGATAGTGCTTGAAATAGCAACCTTTTTTGTTATTTTGAATATCTTTTTAACTGCTTTAACAATTTTTTCTTCATTCGTTGATTGCCAGTTAAAGTATGTCAGAGTATCACTGTTGTCCCCAGTATCCAGCGACAAAGCCTTGCATATATCACACAGCCCATTCATGCATTTGTAAGAAGTTACATCACAACTATAGGTTTTTACAAACTCTTCAGTATTTGTTTGTTTAAGTTGGCGCAAGCAAATCAACTTATTGAGTTTCAATTCAAAATTCTCATGCTTGACGCACAAACAAGTTTCTCGGTCTTTGGATTTCGGGGCAACCACCCAAAATGGTTTCGCTCTCAGAAATGTCGAATATGATAGATTTATACCAGTTTCTTCTGAAAATATAGGTGTCAATGTTTTGATTGTGGCTAAAAGCACGCGTTTTTGTTTCTTGATGCCGTTTCTTTTTACAAAATCTCTCTTGGCGGGGCACATTCTGCTGATATCTTTATTCTTCTGATGAAAAATTTGTTGGAACTTCTCTCGAATCATTGGCGTCAAACCTACCTCACGCGCTTTTCTATTCGACTTCAAAATTGACTAATTGTTTTTATTTTTTGAAAGAAACGTCTTAGCCATATGTAACAGTCTATATTTCTTTAATTCGTCACCACTGATACTTTTCTGAAAAACTTCTCGTTCTTTTGAATATTTTTTTAACATCCCTGACTTTTTTTGTAATTGCTTGGTTAAAACTTCACCAAACTGAAGTCGCTTGCGCACAGTGGTCGATACCTCAATGTCCTTAGTTAAATGATCAGTCAGCGCTTTTTGGTTCTGTTCCTTTTCTTTGGTTCTTTGCAGTCTTTTCTTCAATCTCTCAATTTTGCGATTCATTTTGCCCATCAACTTTTTCTGTTTTTGTATTGTCCGACATGCTTTTGCTTTCTCTTTTCGTATTCTTCTTCTTCCTATCTTCGTTGAGCTGAATCGAGAGGCACAAACTCATCATCCGATTGTGGCGGCGTGTCACCGATTGCATTTGCCAATGATTTTTCTTTGCTCTGTATTGTTTAGATGCTTCTGACCACTTTTTTCTTTGCTTGCGCTTTTCCCTTTCTGTCATCTCACTTATTTTCTTTACTTTATTCTCTGATTTTTTTTCTGGTAAATCTGTCTTTAGCTTTTTTTAATTCCCTCTGTTCAGTAGTCATTTTATCTAAAAACTTTCTTTTTCTTGCATTGGCCTTTTCTCGTTCGCGTAAATAAGCCGAACTATTTTTTTTCAATTGTTTTTTAGATTTTTTCTTCTTCTTGTTACTATTTCCTGATTCCATTATGACTGTCAATAAAACAAATGTATATTTAAACTAAAATGAAAAAAAAAAGAATAAATTTGAACAACTTTTATTGTGTTGAGTACAAAAAATCATTCGGGAACATCATAGTCATTTCGGGAAGGATCGTCATGTGTGGGAACGTTCCCGTAATGACCGTTCCCGAAATGATATTATTAATTATTAAATAAATCGGGGCTTTATTTCAGCTACACCGCCATGATGCATGCAGTTTTCCGAGTTAAATTTGAAATAGACTAAGAAAATTTATCGGAATTACTTTTTAATTAAACTTTGAATCAAAGTTTTTAATTAATGTATGCATTCCCGTAATGATAAGCAATTATGGTACGGACTGGTTATAGATAATCTAATGGCACTCACCTTGATATTCAATTATTTTTCCAGTGTAAACAAAAGACCGCCAATTTCGTCAAAGCATTTCACTTACACTCACAATGCGCATGCGCGCAAATGATGCGTTCAAAAACCAAATTTTATAAAACATCAATGAGTTCACTGAAATGATTGTACCGTCACGGGACATTTTTTTGGGCAATTTTTCTCGTGAATACTAATAGGCTATACAAGGTTTAGATCTTTAAATGATATGTTTACAAGTTATTTTTAAAAGAAGATTTAATGTAATTGTGTTGTATTTTTTTATAACTTTTTTAGCACTTCCGTTTCTAGCAATCGGGCTTAGGGACTCGTTCTCGAAATGACATTTCATGCTTTTATTATAGTATAAAATAATAAAAAAAATGATTTTTTATTAATTTGATTTAGGGTGCGAAAAAAATTGAAGATTTATAATTGTTCAGTGTAATAACTTTTTTGATTTTACATATTTTTACTAAAATTATTATATTCCAAATCAAATTTGCGACCTTGGTGATTTTGGGCCATTAATTCCATGGTGAGACCACCCTCGTTTAAGTTAGGAATTTTTTGCTAAGAAGCGAAGTGTCACCCACGTTAATACTGCTATTTTTGTATCTTTAAGCTTAATACCATAATTTCTTTTTTACAAAAAAGGAACCCGCCTTCAATGAACTGACACATAAATCAACTGCACACTTCCTCTTTTACGAAGTCGGTTAATAGGTACTTATCCTTCTCCTGAATGTAACAAAAACTTATCTGAAAACCGCATCAAAATCGGTTTCGCCAAACGCGAGAAAATCGTGGACAAACATACATACATACAAACAGGTCGAACCATAGACATACTATTTCGGTCAAACTCATATGTAACCTCCTTTTTTGAAGTCGGTTAAAAACTTAGTGATTCACAGTTCCAGGGTTGCCCAGCTTACGAGGTTCCTCGAGGCGTAAGTAATTGTATGGTATCATCAATACATAGTATAAAATAAAGTCGCTTCCCGCGTCTGTCCCTATGTATGCTTATATCTTTAAAAATAGCTAACGGATTTTGATGCGGTTTTTTTTAAAGGATAGAGTGATTCAAGAGGAAGGTTTATATGTATAATTCATGCACAACCAAGTAATAGTTAAGACGGTACGAAGTTCGCCGGGTCGACTAGTTTAAATATATGAAATAAAATAAAAATATACGTATATTGAATATGACATAGACTTTCAGTCTACATCAATTTTTAAACCGTATTTCAACCAATTTTTTTTTAAGCTTCAAAGCGTTGAGGACATTAATTTTTGCACCTATGTACACTTTTTTTGACTTCTACCCATGAGTCTGGATAGCAATAAAATGTAAAGGTTGCGAATTAGTTAATTTTTAGAAAAGTAAAAGGTTCAAGTTAGTCATCATCATCATCATCATTTCAGCCGTAGGACGTCCACTGCTGGACATAGGCCTCCCTCAAGGCTCTCCATCTGTACCGATCGCAGGTGGCCTGCATCCAGCGTGGACCCGCAGCCTTGCGCAAATCATCCGTCCATCTGGTCGGTGGACGTCCTACGCTGCACTTGCCGATCAGTGGTCTCCACTCGAGAACTTTTCGGCCCCAGCGGCCATCTGTTCTGCGGGCTATATGACCTGCCCATTGCCACTTCAACGAGCTTATCCGCTTGGCTATGTCGGTGACCCTGGTGACTCTGCGTATGTCCTCATTTCTGATTCGATCCCGCAGAGAAATCCCGAGCATAGCCCGCTCCATGGCTCGTTGAGCTACTCGGAGCCTGTTCATAAGCCCTATAATATAGTGAAGCACCACGTTTCAGAACCGTATGTCATCACTGGCAGCACACATACAAGTTAAGTTCAAGTTAGTGTCTCTTAAAAATGGTAGTCCTAAAAATTTATAATTAAAAAATCCTTATAAAATTAAAGGTCCCAGGTCATATATTTGGGGTAGAACTTCTTATTAGAAGGGTAGAACTAGAACGCATAGCAAAGGGTCACTCCTGTCCCTTATTTACGTATGTCTACTTACCTGCCATGCACCCTGTATATATCTTAGTGGAAATTTTCATTTGTTCCCAACAGTCACACCCCTAAGTGTCACATTGTGACTCGTTAGTATGAAATTTTGAAAAAAAATCCCATCGAGTAAAACTATTACTGGTTGGGATTTTTTTTAAATTTATTACTAACGTGTCACACAAAGACACGATGGGATATTTTTTCAAAAGTTATTACTAACGTGTCACACTAAGCAGGATTGACTTTGTTTTGTCAGACATGAGTATTTATTATGTTAACAGTTAGCATTGTCACTGTAATGTTTAATAAGTAAAAAATATAATTTTTTTACCCGCAATTCCTGTAACATATCGAATTAAATACGAGTTTCCGTTCTGGCCCTCCATACATGGCATGAGCTTTATATCCTTATCCTTCTACTAGTTCATGTTAGCCTGGTACTTTTTTCTTTAAAACTACCAAATTACATACCACATGCATCCGACGGTCTAGTGCAAGTCTGGGGGGACCACGAGTAAAACGCAAATTCCTCGTGCCGCCCCCCCCCCCCCCCCCCCAGGGGGACAACGCAGGGGGGCCACGAGTATGTCGTGAATTAAAGTTTATTCGATTGTTTTCTGTGATAACAAAATTTTAAGTCATATTTTTTGTGATTTTTAACAACAATAAACGTTTTTAGATTGAAAAGAAGTATTTTTTTTAACTATAAAACATTACAGTGACAATGCAAAGTGAAAACATAATAAATACTAATCAGAGAGAAGGTAAATCACTACGTACTAATACTAATGTCTGACAAAACAAAGTCAAACCTTAGTGTGACACGTTAGTAATAACTTTTGAAAAAAAATCCCATCCAGTAACAGTGTTACTCGATGGGTTTTTTTTTTTCTTACTTAATAACTAGTGATTTACCTTCTCTCTGATAATAACGAGTCACAGTGTGACACTTGGGGGTGTGGCTAGTTGGGAACAAATGGAAATTTTAGAGGTTTTCAGAGGGGGACATTTTTTGTTAGTGGTTTTCTGGTGGTTTGAGGAGCCTTATCTGGTGGATTGCTATAACAGACCAACTAGAGATACTACATTTCTATTTCAACCGTTGGCAACACTGCTTGTCACCGACTAATCGATCCAATCAATGCTGGACCTTTTCGCGGGAAGCGTGAGGAAGAAGTGGGGGTTTTATTTCTCAGTTTAATAAATTAGTTTTCCGTGGCTATTATTGTGCCCTCTATGGAGAACTGTCTAGTGAAGGAGAAATAACGGAAGGCGCTCCCGAACAATTCTGATCGATGTCCCGCGAAAAAGTCCGTGTGAACATTGAAATGTGAGACCACCCTCGCATTTCAATGGGTTAGGAACCTAGGTTAGGAAAAACAAAGAATTATACAACAGAAGACTTGATTACTAAGAAATTTTAATAAACTACGACTTAATAAGACTTGGCTGTATGGACTAATTTTCTTTGCCTGCCCAGAATGGGCGAATTTAAAAACAACAACAACAAGTCAGTCTATGCTTTACCTTCTCTCTGGTCTATGCTATGTTGTTTACGAAAGAAAAGTGTTATTTTCCGGAAAGTAAAATATTAAACTAGGTGTTATTTAACTAGTGATTCACCTTCTCTCTGCCAAACACAAGACAGAAATTAATTTAATATTTCTTTTGTTTAGACTTAGACTAGACAGTGTTCTGTTCAGAGAGAGAAAAATGCCTGCAATTGATTCTATGTTGAGTGATGAAGACTACATAATTTCAAGAGCAAAGGAAGCACTTAAAGTCGATATCCTTTCTGCTAAAGCCTGGATGATAACAGCAAAAACATTATTTCCAACCAACTTTAAAATACAATTTGAGGCCTACCTCATGGAAAAACAGTCTGGAAATGTAGTGGAAGCGGCTGAATGTTTCAGTTCCTTGCTTGCCTCGAGACACAATCTTCCAAGTTTACTGCCAGAAATATCAGCTATTGCAAGTGCTCTGAAATCAAGTGATAGCAGTTTTCTCAGCCAAATGTTTGACAAAATATGTCCTGATATGCAGCTCACTATTCTGAAAACTAGTGTTGAAAATAGTGATGATACTATGGAGCACTGTCGGCTGTTAGTTTTGCTGTTGAAGAAATTTCCTCAACTTGGTGTGGACAGTTTAGTAAAAACATTGATCAATGCTGAAAAGTTTTTTTACGATAACCGCTATGCGCGTCTATTAGTTGTTGACACATTACCACTACTCAGTTCATTGGAGTCACCAAGGTTGCTTCAGCGACTTTTAGTAAAGGCCATTGATTATTACAACTGCTATGTTTACAATGACACTGAACATGACATAACAGACCCTTGGCAAAGATTATTTGGAGTGTTAGATCTTTTGGGAAGACAACTGAGCTGGGACCCTTTTCTTGTTAATTACAGTAAC
The DNA here is from genome assembly GCA_951802225.1 of Euspilapteryx auroguttella. Classification (NCBI taxonomy): domain Eukaryota; kingdom Metazoa; phylum Arthropoda; class Insecta; order Lepidoptera; family Gracillariidae; genus Euspilapteryx; species Euspilapteryx auroguttella. Next base: position 9,426,725 of record OX637642.1, on the reverse strand, counting down.
AGTTTAAACAAGGAATCTTACCTGCAAAGATTGACTGTTTTGAGGAACTGTGATGATTGTCGTCAGCTGTTGTACTGTGGAACTACATTTTTCTTGAGGTCATTTTATGAACAAAGGAGTCTTAGGGGTAACCACATTCTTATAGAATCACTAACAGACCCAGAAATGCCGCAAGCAAAAAGGATAAAAAGTGATATAGAAGTAAGCGGAGTATCTGCTCATCAGTTCCAAGCCGCAGCCAGCTGCTGGGAGCTGCTGCACAGCAACGAGGTCATCTCGCGGGAGTTCACGAAGCTAGCCAACCAGCTGCAGGTCAAGCCGTGGGCAGAAGGATTCACACATGAATTGGCACTTTATAAAGGAAGATATGAAGATGCTCTGCTGCCTACCAATGGCATTGCAGCCATTTTAATTAAAGTTTCAATTAACTTTTTTCAGAATAATTATGTCTCTTGCATAGAGAATATACTTTCAGCACTGGAAGAACTGCCTCAAGTGGAAGGTGTTCTTGAGAGTGAACTCATCACGGGCAGTGCAGGTCGGCACCTACACTTTCTGCCATTGACTAAAGTTGCCATCATGCATTATTTCTGTACTTTATTGTCTAGAATTTTGCTTAAGACAGGAAATGGTTCTGATATCAGCTATGGTCACATTCTAGTGTTGATGCAACTTGGCTGGCCTCAAGAAGAGTCTATTTTTATTCACATTTTAAATACAATTCGCCAAAAGTCTGTATTTCAGTATCATCTATTTTCGACCTACATAGTCCATATTGATATTCTTGAAGAATTCAGTTATTTATGGAATGATCAGGGCACGCATGTGGTCTTAGATATTATTCCAAACTCACAACAACATTTGGGTCAGCGCAGAATAAGCACGCGCGGCGCCGACAAGGGCGTGAAGGAGGACTTTAAGCAGGCCATGAAGGCGCAGCTCGCGCGGAGCAACGAGTCTCTTGTCAACCTTGTTATACAATTTATAAATCAAGAAAGAGCATACTTTTTACAACTTTAGATTATGCAAACTTTAATTTCAAGAAATAATAAAATGTTGTTCTGAAAAAGAGAAGACAAAGTAATTTTTTTTATTTAGTACCTATGCAATGTAAGTCTCAGAGAAATAAAAAATGTCGGTTATTCCCAGTTGTCGCCACTGGCAACGTCACCACTGGGGACAAATGGGAGAAAAAAATGGCAGTTGTTGCCAGTGGTGGGTTTTCGTATTTTAATTAAACGGTTAGATAATTTTTGAGACAAAAAAAAATTATAGTAGGATGAAACCCATTGGAAAAGGTAGAGAATATAACAAAAAGAAAGAAAAAATAAATTACGGGCGATCTGATGTCGGAAAGAGGGAGGGGGTGAGTTTTTAAGGGTTAAAAACGGTAAATCTCGATTTTCGGTAAAACTGAAAGTCCTATCAGAAAAGATAAATGACAAAGTTGTATGTATGAAAAAAATCTACAAAGAAATTTAAAAAACCGTATCCTACTCATAAAAGCCACTCTACTTAACAAATTTAGGAGGTAAAGTTTTTTAAATTTCTCTCGCTGCAGTGGGCTTGAGCGGTCTAGCTAGGTGTCATTCGAAGGAGCCTTAAATGTCAAAGAATTTGATATATGAAACATATCTTAGTCTAGCTTAGTTATCTAGTTATCACCATATTAAGAAGCGTTTCGTTGGCGCGGAAAGAAGGTTAAGTTTTTCAGGGATTTTGTGTGACTAACAACAGACATCGGCGGTTTTCGGCCTTCATAGGGTTCGACAAATTAAAATAAAGGTCTGAACACCGATTCCGGCTGTTTTGGACGCAAAGTTACGAAAATAATTGAACCTAAAGGAATCTTAATTGGAGGTTCGCGCGGCCATGGGACTGAAGGGTCATTATTTTGTAAAGTACTAGAAGTAGCCAAAATTTTATTACTTCGACATTTTTTGACAAATTGAACCTTGCTTTGACAAAAAAAACAGGTCTCTTAACCTTCCAGAAGTCTAGATCTCAATGTCCGCGCGGTTCTCCTTGTTTCGTTCGCGCGGACACCATCAAACCTTCATAACTTCTTTATTTATGCTTTGACAAATTCCTGGTTTTCACCATTCAGTTTTGACAAATTTCGACAGAATCTGAGCGTAATCATTTTTTTATTTCAGAACATGGTTGCGCGGTCGAAACGGCAATTACTTCTCTGGTTTGTTGTATTGTAAATACGTGACATCCAGTCTAAATTGACATACGTCAAATAACTAAAATGCTCTAACTTTTTATGAATAAGAGGGTTAAAAGGTAATAAAATATTAAAAAAGAGAAGGAAATTTAAAAAACAACCGTTCCATTCCATTTTCTATTTCTGTCAAAAAATTGACTTTGTTTTTATATTCTGACAGGCAAAATAACAATAGTTCATACAGCCAAATCTTCAGTTGGTAGGTAGTTTAATAATAATCGTGATCACTAATATTCTAAGGTAAGGCGATAGGAAGTTAGCCGGGTCAGATAGTTAAAAATAAAATTATCACGATATTAACACAATCATCATCATATACTTGTTACAAAAGAATGAGAATATTATGTAGGATACTGTTGGATCGGCGGACAGTAAAACTTGGTAGAAAAAAATAAAACGATGTTTATTGAACGACGCCTCGGTTAGTTATTTTTTACAATCTGGTAATGCTATGTATAACAAGTTAAAAATTTTGATAAAGGCGACATTTAAACTCATAATATAATTATTATTTGTTAATTTTATTTAAAGTGATTCTATTATTCTTTATGTAAAAATTAAAATTTGATACTCCTCTTTTTTATTTAATTTTTATGGTAAAGCAATTTAATATACGAAATCACGCCACTAACAACAACAACAAATGGGATTTTTTTCCCATTTGTCCCCTGTGGGAACGTTGCCAGCGGCGACAACTGGGAATAAGGCTACGAACGCACAGGCGGTTTTTTGCCGCGCGGATTTTATGTAACATACTGAATCCTATGGAAGTGTGCGCACCAGCGGATAAAAAACCGTAAAAACACGCTTGTGCGTTCGGGGCCTATGAATAAGGTTGAAAATTAAATAACAAACTTTGACACCGCGCGGAAATAAAACCGCCTGTGCGTTCGTAGCCTAACCGAAAAATGTGGGTTCCTCAAGTTATGTATTCTCTATGATAACATTGATTTGGGTGATTCTATTAATTTGAAATAACTTCTATTACAGTAATAATACTTAGACCGTTTATTACATGGATTACTTCAAAATTTTATGAAGGGCTTTTGTTTTTTGTATTATTGAACATGAACAGAACCTTTAGACACGTAGGGCACATTTATATAATTTTTTTTTAATCTTAAATCAATACGATTAATTTAACCTAAGTATTTATAGTATTTATTTATTTTATATGAGAACATATAAAAAATATTAGAATTTAAGTCTTGTTCGGTAAAAAGATATCATTATTAAATACAAAACAACATTTTTATAAAACAAGACCTCTAATTAGGAACTTCCTTCGTAGGTTCCCACTGCTAACAACAGATTTCTTCTAGTGAAATGTAAATTAATAATTGGCGAGTTTTTGGTAGCAAATGAACGTAATAGTAGCTTTTCTTCTTTCGGGAGCGCACTGCCGCCCGCCGGCTCCTCGCTCGTCGGCTCGTCCGTGATCGCGGTGAAGTCCCACAGCTTTATAGTGCAATCTAAAGATCCTGTTGAAAAATTATTCATGTATTGTGGTCCATAAGGATCATAGCTCTTGTGTGGCATCAACGAAAACTGAATGACCGAATATTTAAATGATTTCAATGAGAAGTTTTAAATTTGACATGTCACTTAAAATTTT
>OX637642.1:9270541-9422680 GCA_951802225.1 Euspilapteryx auroguttella | reverse complement strand
TTACCATATACTTTAATATCATTGAAGTAGCATTGTACCAAATTTAAAATCGAAAGGACATATGGAAGATAGTTAGATTCTCTCATCCACTATTTAAGAGCTGATCATCTTCAAACGGCAGATCAGGTCATGGTTACCTTACCATATACTTTCAATATCTTTGACGTAACACGGTACCAAATTTTAAATCGATAGGACATATGGAAGGTAGTTAGATCCTCTCATCCACTATTAAGAGTTGATCATCTTCAAACGGCAGATCAGGTCATGGTTACCTTACCATATACTTTCAATATCATTGATGTAACAAGGTACCAAATTTCACATCGATCGGACATAAGGAAGCTAGTTAGATCCCCTAGAAAAGAGCTGATGATCTTTAAACCGCTGATCAGATCTTCATGAGACATGGCTAAGAACACTCGGCCTGAAATTATCTATGATACAAAAAAATAATAAGCGAAAATCGGTTCATCCGTTCGGGCTCTACGACGCCACAGACAGATATACTGAGACGAACAGTACACCCAGACCAGGAAACAATCATCGATATTCATCCTCTATTCATCATATCAATATTCGCCCCGTCCGTAATAGAACTCAGGTGCACTCGCTTCTCAGTCCACATCACTGCCAACTGTGCTACGGAGCAGTCAAATACATAATATTATTATACAAGATAGTAACCACATAGTAAGTAATAAGTATAAGGTTGTCTAGGTCACCTTGTGGCCGGTCATGATGCGCACCTGCGCGCCGGTGGCGCAGTCCCACACGCGCACGCTGCGGTCGCTCGAGCCCGTCGCTATGTAGTTGGAGTTGGGGTGGAACTGCACGCACTGCAGTAACATTTTACTTGCTGAACAAGTGAATAGGTACTACTCGTGCTTGTGACTCAGAACAATGTAAGTTAAGTACAACTTTCTCAAATTGCGTTTGTTAAAAACTCCTTTAAAATTTAGTGTTTCTGACGAGGCGGTTGTAGTGGGGTACGGCCACCCACCTGCCTCTCACCAATGTACTTAGGTTAAGTAAGATATAATTAAACAAATATTCAACCAGTAAGCACGTCTTTGCACTAACATAAGAGCTACAACATTACATGGCGACCCTGCCAGCCGGCCTGCCACCAACTAGGCAGCGCCGGTCGGCCTGAAAGTTATTAAGTGGAACGAAAAATGTGAAAGTTCAATATAAAGTTATAGACAGTGAAATGGACACCTATTGAAAGGGAAAATGTGAAAAGAAATTAATTGTGAAAAGTTTGGACAGTGACACGGACACCATGAGAGTTAATATAAAGTGAAATAGAAAATAAGAAAATTTTAATATAGGAAGAAATCTGCCCATTTATCTACCTACAACTATTTTCGGCAAAAATTCACGGGAAAATTTTACTAGAAACAACAACAACTACAACACAGTGCAGTTTTTCTTTTTGTCAAGACTCCTATGTAACGGTTTGTGTTTTATTGATTTTTTTTTTTAAATTCAGTGTTTTCATGGGCGTTATTCAAATTTAGGTTTAATATTATACATTTTTAACATAGTATGTAATTTTTTTTTTATTACTTATTAATATGTTGATCAGGCTTTATTGAAAATATAAAAAATTATGTATCAGTATTTTACCGTAGGTAATATCTTTAGATTAGTTTTGTTTTCAAAATTTTATAGTTTCATAATTTCAAATACTTTTAAATAGTTTGCTTCATTTCGTTTTAAAATAACTATTAAAAGAATTAGGCATGTGTATGTATCAGGTCACGTTTTTAGTATCAGCTACCGAGCGCACATTCCTTAGGATCAGCAGTTTTTAGCTCCATATCTGGCGATGTCTTCATAACATTGCACAGTTTAAAGACACTTTGTAATTAGAAGTTTTTGTTTCGGATATAATTTTTAAAATTTTTACTGTATTCAGATAACAAATTATAGATTTAACAAAGAAACATAGTTTTGTATTGTATTGTTGTAGTAGAATTTAGATATTTATTTTTTAAGATATTTTTTATTTTTAAATTAATCGGACATGACGTAACTCATGATATGACACAATTGGCTTGGATTTGAGATGTTAAAAATAAGTAGTAGAAGAGGTAATAATGGAGCAAGGATTAAAGTACCAAAAGGAGTATGAAAGAGCTTAATGAATGGAGAAAAAAGAGTCCGACTAAAAGAGAAAAACTAAAAGGAAAACGAATGATTAGGTTGCATGGTTATGGTTGTTTTTGAAAAGTATAAGTTTGCGAATCTTTGGTTGTGAAGTTTTGGGATAGACGTTGGACTGATCACCCAACAGAAGTTTCAAAATCTTTACAATTAAAATTCATTGGAATGTAGGGAAAAGACTATTGAAAGGGAAATGAATGAGCATGCATGATGACTTAGTTCAGCGAGTCTGATAAGTCAGTGCAAAAGATAAAAATTATAGAGGTACACACAGGCATTTGGAATCCTACTCTGATCATGATGATGAACGAGATTCACTTCGTGAAGAGGCTGGACATTGTGGGAGATGTTAAAAGAAGATGCCTGTTAAGAGAAATAAAAGTGAAATATACATAAATATGAATAATAAAAAGAAAAAAAATGAAGTATTATGAAGAAGAAATAATGAAAATGTGTACCTTGACAGTAATAAAATATATAAAAAAAGAATGATAGTTGAAAGGATTATGAGCTGTTTGCTAATAAATAAAGATTATGATAATAAAACAATATGAATGAGAATAAAGGAAACAATTATAGAAATATGAAAGAGATGAGAAGAAATATTAAAATGAAAATGATAATAAATAAATGTAAAAAAAAGGATATGAAATATGATAAGAATAAAAATTATAAATGAAAGACGAAAAGACAGAAAAAAGAGATGAATTAAGAGTAAAATGTTAATAAAAATAAATGACGAAATATGAGAACTAACTAAATAATAAATATAATGGACTAGACATTAAAAAAAAAAAAAAACATATTGTGACAAAATAAAAAGTATAAATTATGTGTTTTATTGTTAATTAATATTTTATGTTTTGGTTTTTGTTTTAATTTTTAACAAATGTTTATGTATTTTATAAGCAAAAAAAAAAGTTTTTTTATTAATAAATATTTTTTAATAAAAGGGGGGAGGTGTAGTGGGGTACGGCCACCCACCTGCCTACCACCAATGTACTTAGGTTAAGTAAGATATAATTAAACAAATATTCAACCAGTAAGCACGTCTTTGCACTAACATAAGAGCTACAACATTACACGGTAATACAAATGAAGGATATAGTTCACCCAGAGTTTACGATACCTAAGAACTTTCCCATTGCAACATGGGTGTAAATAAAAAAATAGGAAAGTTGTTAGTTATTATGGTGAGCGAATATGGTAGAAACACCCTGTATAAAATCTCCATAATTGACTACTTAAAAGGCAATGCTGCCATTACTGTTTTAGATGAAAAATACTAAAAAAATGTTTTTTTTTTTGGGAGCTTGTATCTGTAATGAATAAACTTATATGAGTATAGATATATAAACCGGACAAAACGCCGGCGGGGCGGCGCAGGTATACAGACGTCGACATCGGAGAGGTGTCCGGCGAAGACGCGCAGCGGCTGGTGGTGGTCGGTGGCCCACAGGCGCGCCGTGCGGTCGTGTCCGGCGGAGGCGAAGTAGTGTCCGTGCGGCGCCCAGCGCACGTCCCACGCCGGCCACACGTGTCCGCGGTACACCACCAGGCACGTCCAGCACTGCAGCGACCACAGGCGGACTGCGCGACAACAACGCCAGCTAGTAGACGGGTTAGCGATCGAACTATGTCGACGGACGCTGCGTCTGCGACGTATGTTCCCATAATCTCATTTTACGACACTCAGACACAGACAGATAATAATATTTACCAAGTTGTTTCATTCTACACTATGCATGCATTCATATCTGATCAGTTTCAGGCCCTTCTCTCATTACGAGACGCACAGGAAACTCGGGTCTCGGAGACTAGTGGATAATCTGGATATCCAGAGCAGAAGACCTCGTAGTTGACGTATGTCAAATTAAACTGTATATCTCGTATTTACCATACAAGTAACTAGAGAAGTAGACCAGGGGGGCAAGTTTAAAAACTAAAATCGATCGACTCGTAATTGTCTTGTTAGCGACTTCGTTTACCATTGCCGCTTTAACAAAGACAATTTGTGTTGCACGCCTAAAGAAAACAGCCATGGTTAACGAAGTCGCTAACAATAACAAGACAATTACGAGTAGATCGTTTTTTGTTAAGAAACTTGAGCCCCTGACAAGCGTAGATAGGTATAATTCTGTGGTTATATTTGGATGGTAAATACGAGTATATATTTATATTATACTAGCTTTTCGCCCGCAGCTTCGCAAGCGCTTTTTATAATAAAAGTAAGTAACTGGTTGATTTATTTTTTCAGAAATATAGGGAAATCATTTGTAATCGCTTCAAAGCCCTAAAGAAATCGTAAAGGCAAACTGCTTTTTTATAACAGTAAAATTTGGTTTTACTGTTATAAAAGTCCCGCAGTATTTTCACGAATTCATGTCTTTGCTAGACTTACATTTCTTATGTTTCTATCTTGGGATGTTTGGACTAAAAACTTAAATAATCATTGTTCCCTTTTCCATTTCAGGATATCCTTCATTAATCCAGTTCTATTGTACCCTTTAGGTCTACTCAGATTCATCATCATCGTCGTCCCAACTGATTGTCGTCCATTGCCTCCCCTACAGGTTGCCATAAGTAACTTTCTTGCGCGACCCTTATCCAGTTTACTAACATCACTATTTTTTTCATACAAACTGTTACACTCTGTATCAGCACCCGCAAAAACTTTGAAAACACCTAACATATTACTTTATAAGGAAACCTTATGTTCGCCATACATATTGTATCAAGGACTCCAGGACTAATAAACGCAGTTATAATATCATATTTGATGTTTAAGTATTATGAGGAGCTTATTTTGAAATTTTAAATATAGTGTCATTACTTTAGATTTTATAAAAAAAACCTGATTTACCCTGAACTCAGGGGCAAAATATTAAAAAAATAAAACCATTTATGAGGTTTGTAATGTAAATTCAGCGTAAATTTCAACTTTTTAATCGCAGCAGTTTAGAGTTTGATACAAACTGTTAGATCCTGTATACGGCGGCTCAGTTAAGTTATCCCCATAACTCGTCTTTGTGAGACGTAGGCACCCAGAATCAGCACACCCACAAATGATTTCGCAATCAGCGCCCCCAAAAACCTAGAAAACGCCACCCATATCGTTTTTTAATACAAATTTATTTCCGCCATCTTGGATTTCAAAATCGATGTTTTTTGTATAATTGGCGACCCTTATAACCTAGAAACATTACCCATTTAAATTTTTAATCAAAATAAGGAGCGGTTTCGGTTTTTCATACAAACTATAACACCCTGTATCATGGTTTACATGACTAACTAACGCAGTTTTGATATCATATTTCATGTTGTTATATAAAAAGGTCCTTATTTTGAAAATTTTATGTCTCTAGTGTAATTAATTTAGATTTAAGCAAAAAACATATTTCACCCTGTATAAGAACTCAGGGGTAAGATATAAAAAAACTAAAACCATTTATGATGTTTTTAATGCAATGACAATATACAGTGTAAATTTCAACTTTCTAAACCCAGCAGTTTAGGAGTTTCATACAAACTGTTACATCCTGTACACGGCGTCACGGTTTAGTTATCCCAAAATCCCGTCTTAGTGGGTGCTTACGTCACGTAAGGAAGCTGCTGTCCAAATTTCATCTTTCTATCTTCAGCGGTTTGGGCTGGGCGTTGATGAGTGAGTGAGTGAGTGAGTAGATCAGTGGTATTTGGATTATATATATATATATATATATATATATATATAGATTAGTATTATGAGAGCATCTTCCTTGTTCTGTGAGTATTATTATATAGCAAACTGCACTTTTGGCACAAATATTTATTACGAAGATATGTGAGGTGAGTATGCAAAAATAAAGGTTTAAAGGTTTGCAGGTGACTAGTCCCCGCGACCCGAGTTTCTCGTAATAGTGGGTTTGTTAACGACCAAAGGTAATATTTTCTGCATTAAAGCATGAAACTTGGCACACTTGTTGCTTATGTGGCCCAGACTGAGAATCGCCCGGGAGGGAGCGGGATACCCCCCTCTGGAGGGCGGGGGGAGGGGGTGAATTTTTCTTCTACCGCGCGCGCTATCGATCCCTATTGCTGCTATTTTATAGCTACTAGGGCAAGTGTGGTGTCATTTTCGGATAATTTAAGGATGAGGAATCCATTTCTGGAACATTTTTTTTACATTTCTACACAAAAAAATTGGAATTTACCATAAAATAGATAATTGTCGACGCAAAAAAAAATCTTCTAATGTCGATATTTTTTGAATGAGTATAGATATCAACAAAATAAAAATATATTTGAAAAGCTGCATTCATGCAGTTTTCAAAAATATAGGGTTCAATATACTTTTTGTTTATATTTATGTGTTAAAAAAAATAGTAAACACTGCGCGGAAGAGGTTGTAAAAATATTTAATGCCTAATTTCGGTTTAAAAATTACTTGGTTACTTCAAATTACTACCAAATACTGAACAGGGTCATTCAGCCTGTGATAAGTAACAACTTTCTGTATTCAAACATAGGTTGTATAGGTACAAAAAAAATACATTTCTCATACATTATCTACCCAATTAGCTGACAAGTATGTATGAAACATATGAAATTTTTGTGCTTTTGCCACTGGGAAGAGTTGTTATTTACGATATCGCAAGACAGCTTGAGGAAGCGAGAGCATCAGAAGTGGACCTGCATAAGTCCCGACGGTGCACTTAAAAACGAGATATACTTCATCCATCATGTCGACATAAAACCGTATATTGAAAGATGTCTGTGAACAACGCGGTTAAAACCGGAAGCAATCAGTGTTGGTACAGGACACATTGATATCAATGTTAAGCTCGAAAGGTCGCAACTGGTAAAGTCTACACTCAGATCGGCAAAACCGGCAGACCAAAACCCAAACTCGGAACTCTTTCAATTAAAACTCTAAAACCGTTTCGATTGTCTAGGGCGCAGCGTGGATGATGTAAATGATGGGTTCTTGAGAAGTTGTCAATGCGGTTGGAGGTAATTACTTACTACTAAGCACACTTCATTAGATCGAGAAGAGGTGTGAAACGTCTCAGCAGACAACGGCACCGTGGAGGCATGCGGTTGGAGGTAAGTAACTTCGACGTAGGATCTCATCATATCCGATCACGCAGGGAAACAGCTCTTTCTTTGTCCTTATCCTCCAGTGACCTTGTACTTTCTAATAAGGCCCTTTGTTTGCAGCCGTATCCCGGTTCCGTAAGTTACCACTGGTAACGCACATTGTTCAAAGACTTTTGTCTTGAGGCACCTCTTGCCTCAAGACAAAACTTGAACCTGCCACTCGGATGAGCATCGTTCAGTAAGCTTATTCAAGTTAAGCTAAGAATCCCGAACGATGCTCATCCGAGTTGAAGTCGACGGACGAACAGTTTGTCCAAGGTATGTATTCTTTAACAACTTCGAGTGTATTTAGTGTATGGTAGTCATTATCTTTGATTTGGAGTGGATTGAATTGTTCCTACATGGGCGCTGAACATTATCTTTGTTATGTCCATGTTCATTCTAATACCAACTCGATCGGAAGCCCAACTGAGGTGAGGACATCGAGCATTGTACTAGATCCTTCGCGGTCTAGGCCATAACTAGTAACTAGTGAGTAATGTTGTCGCCGTTTATAATGATGCCTAGTTCCTTCCAGTCCAGAGTCTTGAAGACATCCTGGAATGCAGCGGTTAACAGATTTCGGGGAATATGATTAGCGTATAATGAAATTGAAGGATTTCTGACGGGCCATAAACGCTGGTTTTACCACTTGCCTTCTGAAGTTCGGCTGTGATGAAAGAAAGAAACGAAAAAGAAGGAAATCATTTATTTACAGCAGCCTTTGTCACGCAAACATAACATAACATAACAATGAGACATACATTCAAACATATTTGATGCGACTTTACATGCAGTCTTGTTGTTTGTAAGATGTTGACGGCCGAGATGTCCTCGGTATAGTGTCGGGTCCATGTTGCTCTCGGGACCTTATCTTGACTGTCAGTGATGGGTTGTCGTGTCGACGTGTATAATAGAAGTTCTGTCCATAGAACTTCTCGAATTCCCCCACAATCTCAGGTGTGGATATAGTACTCTACCAACCATCCTCGGTCTTCAGCCATGCCTGGCTTTGCCGAAAAAATTAATCTCGAGCAAAAACTTTGGAGGCTTTGTTTCGGTCTATGGCTCTTCACCTTAATATTTTTTGTATAAAATCGCCTGATGTCTCTTGTATTGTAATTGATATAAAGATCTGTCTCTTCAGCTGCCTGCAGGCAAAGGCATCCGGTGCCGTTGTCTGCTAAGACGTATCACGCCTCTTCTCTATCAGATCAAGTGTGCTTAGTATTAAGTAATTATCTCCAACCGCAGTGACACTTCTCAAGAACCCTTCATTTACATCATCCACGCTGCGCCCTAGGCAATCGAAACGGTTTTGGAGTTCTAATTAAAAGAGTTCCGAGTTTGGGTTTTGGTCTGCCGGTTTTGCCGGTCTGAGTGTAGACTTTACCAGTTGCGACCTTTCGAGCTTAACATTGATATCAATGTGTCCTGTACCAACAGTGATTGCTTCCGGTTCTAACCGCATTGATCACATACATCTTTCAATATACGGTTATATGTATATGTCGACATGATGGATGAAGTCTATTTCTCTTTTTTGAGTGCACCGTCGAGACTTATGCAGGTCCACTTCCGATGCTCTCGCTTCCTTAAGCTGTCTTCCGATATCGTAAATAACAACTCTTTTCAGTGGCAAAAGCACAAAAAAATCCTTTGTTTCATACATACTTGTCAGCTAATTGGGTAGATAATGTATGAGAAATGTATTTTTTTTGTACCTATACAACCTATGTTTTAATACAGAAAATTGTTATTTATCACAGGTTGAATGACCCTGTTCAGTATTTGGTAGTAATTTGAATTAACCAAGTAATTTTCAAACCGAAATTAGGCATTAAATATTTTTACAACCTCTTCCGCGCAGTGTTTACTATTTTTTTTAACACATAAATATAAACAAAAAGTATATCGAACCCTATATTTTTGAAAACTGCATAAATGCAGCTTTTCAAATATATTTTTATTTTGCCGATATCTATACTCATTCAAAAAATATCGTCATTAGAAGATTTTTTTTTGCGTCGACAATTATCTATTTTATGGTAAATTCCAATTTTTTTGTGTAGAAATGTAAAAAAATTGTTCCAGAAATGGATTCCTCATCCTTAAATTATCCGAAAATGACACCAAACTTGCCCTAGAAGCTATAAAATAGCAGCAATAGGGATCGATAGCGCGCGCGGTAGAAGGAAACTTCACCCCCTCCCCCCGCCCCCCAGAGGGGGGTCTCCCGCTCCCTCCCGGCCGATTCTCAGTCTGGGCCACCTAAGCAACAACTGTGCCAAGTTTCATGCTTTAATGCAGAAAATATTGGTTCCCATACATTTATTGGACTTAACAAACCCACTATAATGAGAGAAGGGCTTTACAGTGAAAATGGCCAAAAGAAATACTTAGTTAATTCGTGCCGGATGACACCGGTTCACTGACGCGGAGTCCTATAAATTTCTTAGAGAACGTTTCATTCATCAACTTTTCTACTACTGTCTCTGTCAAAACTGATAAAAATGTAGTTACTTGTAGAGTCCTCGGAGCAGGAGAGCAGCAGCGTCTTGAAGGGGTCGAAGTGCACCTTGTAGACGGGCCCCGCGTGGCCCACCAGCGTGCGGCTCGCGTCGCGCTCCTTCTCCTCCATCATGCGCACCAGCACGTCGCCTGCGCATGCGCAATCACTTACAATGTATGCACCACAGTGCACCACTTGCGATACTAATAACTTCAAACTGATCACATGACGGCCATATGCGAAAATTCAGAGTAAAGAAGTAAGTAAGGCGTGACGTGAACGGCGTCCACACTAGCGTTTCGCGGCTTTCGCGGGCGTTCGCGGGCCTTTCGCGGCGCGAGGGTAGAGCACGCTTTTCGTGTTAAGACGCTTATAAGCGACGATTTTTGAAGGTTTTTTAAATCAAGTAATTCTCATAATCTATAGGAGGTAAAGATCTGGAATTTCAATATAACCTTTTTGATATAACAAAGTTTTTTATAATTGAGTAACACTACTGAAATCTGGAATCAAAAAACCTCCATACATTATTTCGTCAAAGATAACCTTTCCAAAAAACGGGAATAGCTAGTTCGAAAAAATTACTTACTAGTTTTTGTTAAAACTACCTAGGAATACTTAATGATAATAAACAAAATCAAATTCTGGTAATTCAGATTTGATTTAAAAGTAATAATTACAAAAATATTCAATATGTATTACTTTTTCCAATAAAATGTACTTAGTACCTAACCGATGTGGGCGACTGACATATGACTGTCCCTTTCCCTCAGTATGCTATATCAAAGATATAGACTCTGTTCATTCGGTCGTTTGATTTTTTTGTCGTATATCGTCTTAAGCCGGCTCTTCACTGGCGCGCGAAAGGTCCGCGAAAGCCGCAAAACACGAGTGATCGTCATCTGATCAAAGTATGTTCGCGGCGTGAATTCACCGCGCGATTTCGCGTGCGAGTGAAGAGCGGGCTTAACCGCTTCTTAGAACTTATCTTGATCGTGATTGGCGCGAATAACACACATAAAACAAAAAGAAATGGTAGGTACCTACTTATAGGGTATGACTAATACCCTATAAGTAGGTACCTACCGTATGAGCTATGTCAAGCTTAATCATCTATCAAATTTTTTTTACACTTACCTGCTTCTTTGTCGATATCTTGCAGTTTGTCAGCCGACTTCATACCGCGAAGTTTGACCGGAGTCAGTGTCCATACCTACAGATATTTTTTTTATTGAATAATAGTCGAAATATCGATAACGAAATATCCATCATGCCCTTGGCTGCTTTTGTTCGGTTTTTTACATCTATAGTCGGAAAAAAAACATTGTAGCTCAACTTCAACGTCGCAACGAATAACTAAAGTTGAGTGGCAATCGGGAGAACATAGCTCAAAGAACAACACAATGGTCTCTGGGACCAAAAAATTATAGAGCGGCGCGCGGTCGCGCTCCGAAAGACGAAGATTAGCCAGACCTATCAAAAGATGATCAGATGACCTAGGTGAAGGTTGCGGTTTCAGTTTTGCCTGTCCGTTAGCATGCATTTTCGGAAAACAATGATAAAGAGACAGCAAAGAAACTTAATTGGGAGATTGTAACCAACCAACTTTTGATAGCTATTGGAATGATAAAAAAAACTAAAATGAATGCAATGGTTGCATGCAATGTACGCGCTAATGAGCTAAACACCTTGATGGTAGAGTTGGCGAAGCCGACGGCGAGCAGCGAGGAGTCGTCGGCCAGGTCGGCGCCGAGCGCGGCGTGTCCGCTGTTCAGCAGCGTGTAGAAGCACACGGAGGGCGGCGCGTCGGGCCCGAGCGCCACGCGCCGCGACGCCTCGCGTAACGCTTTACTTTTCTCTATTTTCTCGTTCTCTTTTCTATGAATAAAATTTTTGAACATTGAAACAACACATTGACAAAAAATAAACTTAAACTTAGGCCGCATTCAGGCAGACGCGGCACATTGCGCGGGGCGTCGTGCGGGCGCCGACGCGTCTTCTTGTACTATATTGAACATAGGCCTATGTTTTGATCTTCAAGCGTTGAACGACTCGGCGATGCCTGAGGCAGTGCACGCGTCGGCGCCCGCCAATGCGTCTCCGTAAACAGTCTCATACATTGCTATACGTTTGATTTAATCGCAGCATGCCACGCACGACGACGCACCGCGCCACGCCCCGCGTTTGCCTAAATGCGGCCAAAGTATACCAGTGTCCCAGTATAATCTACTATCTTCTTCTACTATCCATCTTCTAATATCTACTATAATATATAAAAATGAATCGAGGTTCGTTAGTCTCGCTAAAACTCAAGAACTGCCGGGCCGATTTAGCTGATTTTAGTTTTAAAATGTTCTTAGTAGTCCAAGGAAGGTTTAAAGTTTTAAAGGAGAAAGTTTGTAAAAGGAACAATTTCTTTTTCCCATACAAATTGTAAGGCGCAATTGTAACGTAAATTTTTATTTACGTCTTTCTGTTTTGAAGACTTTATTATTTTTCCTTATTTACAATTAAAATATATTTAAAGACTTTTCTAATTAATTAACTTACGTAACTATTCTTATATCTAATCTTAAACTAGGTGTTATTATTTACAAAT
The DNA here is from genome assembly GCA_951802225.1 of Euspilapteryx auroguttella. Lineage (NCBI taxonomy): Eukaryota > Metazoa > Arthropoda > Insecta > Lepidoptera > Gracillariidae > Euspilapteryx > Euspilapteryx auroguttella. Next base: position 9,410,279 of record OX637642.1, on the reverse strand, counting down.
TCTTATTAGGTCCGCGTAAGTTGAAACGACGCGGTACCCGAAAAATAATTTAAAATATTAGATGCAAATTATTGCATTTGATGGCATCGGAATGTGTGACTCGCTGATAAGACGGCACCCCTTCCCCCGCCGTCTTCTAGCCTCGCCGCGGCCCTCTATGACCGGCCGAGCTCAGCCTAGGGACCGTTGCTCGTGCACTTTCTTGGACTCGGAAGCCAAAATATTTGCTTTTTTTATTTAACATTTATTTTGTGGGAGGCCTTCGGCGCATTGATGGACCCTTTTTTCATCAACGCGCCACCCACAACAATTTTTTTTTTTGAAAGTATATTCGTGCGTAACCCACACTTATTCTTAAGTTGTGCAAACAGATTTTTATGTAATTGTCTTTCTAGTAGCTCTAAATTAAGTTAATTATCTTAGTGTAATTGCACGCTAAATTATGTATTTTAATCTTGGCTTTTTCATTATTTAGCGTGCATCTTAATTTAAAATTGCTGTCAGCCATGTCAGATATTTCATCATCATCATCATCACGCATGGCTTTGTATCTTGAAATATTTTAGCAATCTTTAATTATTTATTCCAAATTTATATTCTTAATTATATGAAATACTCATCTTTAGCCTTTGAAACCTATATTTTAATAATTTTATGAAAAACGTGTTTAGTTAAATAACTTTGTATGTACTTGCACGTTGCAGTTAAACTTAAAATGTAGTCATTTTGACATTTAATGTAAACCATTTTAATTTATTTGTTAATTTTTACTCTGTCCTGACTTTTCACCGCCACTCACAAACTCGTTGGGTTTTCTCGCTTTGCTTTTGTGAGGACGGTGACTTGTCCACTTATGGGCGAGTCCTGATCCTGTCTTCTGGTCCATTCCAGGGTTTTATGCACGGGTTATGAAGCACGGTCTTGCGTGCCATCACGCTTCTACGAGGGCGGCGTCCCCGCTGCGGAGTGTTACTCCAGATACGTGGCCATCGTTCTTCACGTCGTCCCCTGACGTCTCTCCACACCACCGCTGGGCCATCTTCCCGTCAGCCTCCATTCCCGTCTCAATCGGCCAGGGGAGTACCTGACCGCAGTGAACCAAGACCATAGACCAAGCCAAGTGTAGGGACTCGAACCCACATTCGTACCCACTATCTTTAATCCCTTTTTTTAAAGACCTTTTATAATTTAAATTCATTAGTCTTTAAGAATAAATGTTTATCGTTGATCTGTAACTATTGTTTAATTTAAAACTCTTCAAATAATACTTACTCTTAAAATCAAAAATATAATTAATCTCTTAAAATACTCTAATTTAAATGTTCGCTAAGCCTCATTTCCGAACGCGACACAATACGAAGTTCGCCGGGACAGCTAGTTTTAATTATAAATCAGTGGTTTGACCACCTACCAATCTATTCTACATTATCTAAAAATAATTTAAATTTACAAACAAACAAAATAATATGTAACGGCAGCATGATAATTAGTACATCTTACAGTTCTGGCAGCGGTATCCTGTCATTGGGCGGCGCATTGGGGTCTGACTTTGGTTTCTTCATAAACACATTGTCTTTTTTAGCTTTTTTTTTCTTAGGTTTGTCCGGAGCCTCCTCGGGCTCCTCCTCATCCTCCACCGGCGGAGCGAGCACTTGCAGATCTGGTTCCTTTAGTAGACCATAAAATACCTTTGTTCGGTTTTCTGTAATCAAGTTTTTAAGACTGATTGTGGTGAAGCTCGCTAGTCAACTTTCTTACTGATGTTTTGTTTGATAATTTGCAGAATATAACTTACTCTCATCTCTTAGATTAAATTTTTTTTATTAGATTTTTATTTAAAAGTAATGTTAGTGCACTAATTGTAAGGATACAGTGGCGTTACTACAATATAAGCCGAGAAGCCCGGCTTGCCCTAATAAAATAACTAAATTGCATGTAGACTCTAATACTCATTCAAAATATAATAAACGTTCCGTCTACGTGCTTTTTTTTAATTTATAATACGATTTCATTGTTTAAATATTCTCGCGCATCCATTACAACACGGCACGCGATAATCGACTCTGCCACCATGGTACTACAATTACTGAGGTACGATAAAATGCACTCGCGACTTCCACTCGACCAACAACCACACACTAAAAAATATTCTATCTTTGTTTCGCTTGCACTCGTTGGCTTCTTATCTGGCTTGCTATCCTCTCTTTCTAACCTATATAAATATCAACTTAGGCTCGATATATTTGGATTACTAGCTAAAGCACTTTTGTACTGAGCTCGAAAGCCCGGATTGCCAATGAAGTTGTCGCGGACGCGCCAAACTCGTGTGCCGCGAGATGGCGCCATGATGCATTTAACTTTGTCGTTTTCTCGCTTCGCTCGCGGCTCGCTGTTTACTTCAGTTCAGTTCGATGAAAATTTTCTTGTTGTGCGCGCGGTAAAAGTTTTATGAATCGTAATTTAATGTTAAATTGAACTGTTTTCGAGTGAAATGGAGCACCCGGTTGTGGAATGTGAGGCTTTAAAGTGTGTCCGCTTACTTGTTCACGAGAAAAAGGTAAGCTCGTTGAGTTTTTCCGAAAAAAAACAACTCATTACAACACCAAAACCAACTCCTGATTTATGTATTTCTCAAACGACTAAATCTCACAAACGACAATTTAATAGATCAGTTTACAATACACCATGGATTGTTGGCTGTTCTCATACAAATAAACTGTACTGTTGGTGTTGTATATTTTTTTCCAACGACAAAAACGCTTGGAATACTTCTGGTTACGATGATTTGAACAATTTAACCAATGCCATTAAAAGGCACACAAATTCTCAAAAACACATGAATGCTTTGATTTCTTTTAGTAGTTTCGGAAAGCAGCGAATAGAAACCAGAAAATGCTTAAATCATAGCTCGGGCTTGCTCTGTTTTACTAGGCTCGGCACGCCACTGTAAGGATACTATAATTTGTAGTATACCATTCTTAGTAGCTTCTCCGATTACCCCCCCCGCCGTGGCCTTCACCTGCGCCTGCGTGCGGCCCGGCCCGTCGTGCACCTCCACTTGGATGTGGTTGTTGATAATGTTGATTATCACTGATGAGTTTTTCTGCTCTTGTAAGTATCTTTTGAGCTGCGAGGAGGCATCTCTTGAGAGTAGTACTACAAATTTATTAGTACTGCAAAAAAAACATTTAAAGAATCAAACATAACTCTTTACTTTGAGAGACCCACATGTAAGCTATAGTACAAATATTAATTATTTAAAGTAAACATCAACTAGGAGATAGAACTGTGGAAATGGTGTTGGAATGTGGCCACATACTGAGAGCGCCAGATGTAGGGTTTCCTACCCGGGAAAACAATCCTTTCTTCCCGGGAATCCTGGGAAAAAATGCTATAGCAAAAATCGAATTAAATTACTACGAATCAATGTTCATATAGCGAAACGGTATTGGAATATTCAGACCTTTGATAAATAAATTGGAAAATTTAATTTTTTTTTCCGCATCCCGGGAAATGAAATAGGCCGGGAAATTGGACACCCTAGCCAGATGGTTATCCGCCCCAAATTGGCCCTATAATGGTGCCCACAAGGACATCACAGAGTGAGTTGCCCAAAAGCTGGTGCCACATAGTGGAACATATGGCTTCTACACTTGGAGCACCATGATGCGAGATGGAGAAGATCCAAGGATGGAGCAAGTGGTCAGCTTTACTGAGAGCTTAAAGACAATGTAAATTTCTTACGTGTATATTTCACCCATCTCATTTCCCTTGATCTGCTCTTTGTTTTTAATAATAGCAAGCTTAGTCAGGTCTTCTTGATAGTAGTCCTCTTGCTCAGGACCAAATTTGTCTATGAAATTCATAGCATGCTCAGTGTGGTCATACAGGATCAGGTTCAGGTACATATGTACAAATACTGGGTACAGCAGTGTTGATAGCTCATACTAAAACAGATAGGATATTAACAAAATTATACTTCACCACTATGCTTTGGCTGGGAAGCCAAACTAGACCTAGTAGAACTAGTGATCTATAGACAACATAGGCCACAAGGATGAACATTGTGTAGGGGATGCTTTAATCAACAGACTTGCCAGTGGGAAATTAGTAAACTTAACATGGTTGGCTGCCAGTCAGTGTGGCTAATGAAAATTATTAAAAATACCTTGTACATATCCAGTGAATTCTCAACAAACTTCTTGAGGCTTTCGTAAGCAAACTCATAACTGTAAGGGTCACTATCAGTGTGGTGCGAGGACAAAATGCTGGCTAACTCAACTTCAGGCAAATCCAAATTAACGAGATCTGTGTCTCCAAGGTTGGCTTCTTTCCTGAGTATGTCTTCAGTTCCCTAAAACAGCAAAAAACACTTTGAAATTTTTATTTCTTCATAGTTATAGCTTTAGATTACAGTATTGTCCGTCAGATCGGTATTTGAAATGGGGTAAAGTAAACTGAGTCGGTGGGTCGTTTACTGACCTTTAAGTTGTATTTTCGAAGTAGTTGGAGAACTGCTAAAAGTGGAGTTGATTTTTCACTCATTTTCTTATATTTTAGATTTAACGCGAAACAAAATAATATGATAAACAAATTGAGCGAGCGAAGAGCGAGCAAGTGTTTATGCACAGACCAACTAGAGATTGTTTATGTTTAATGTGCTGTGCACAGACCAACTAGAGATAATAAGTTTAATCAATCAATCAAAAATCCCGAACAATCATTTTTTAAGGAACTTAGTCCATACAGCCAAGTCTTCAGTAGTTTATTTCTTAAGGTGTTTCCTCAAGAAGCGATATCGCTCGGACGATAAAAGTTCGATAGCTAATATGAATCGCTCGTATATCTGAATGATGCAATTCTGTATCGTCGCGATATCGAGCCCAGCCCCTAATCTAGGGGGGCTGGCCGGGGCCCGTGCCCCGGCCCCGGGCGCCAAGATCAGGGGGGCGCCATATTCACACTACAGACGACTCAAATCATGTGTTTGATGTGTCAACATCAAAAACATCAACGAGCGCTCTAGCGCAGCGTAAGGCCAGCGCTCCAGCGCGACGCTATAGCGCCGTCTTTTTGACAAAGCATTTGAGGGAATTCTCAGCGAAATCAATCGTGTCAAAGAATATATTATTATCCTAGCCCGTTCCAGGCACTATGGATGGTCTGCTCAAAAAGTTGCAAAAAACGAGACAAAATCCAATGAAACATTGCATAAAAGAGGAAAAAATCTGGTTTCCTATCCTGTTCTATGTTTATAATATTATTTCCAGGCATGTTCGAATGTCGATCAATAAGTTGAAATCTGCGGCCGTAGCATGAACAGAGAGATGGGAGATCGCTACTCAGAATAACTGAGCATGACTGACCATTTGTCGAATCCTTCTGTCAATTTGGACATATAAATGCGACTATTTGGCTGTATGGATGATGTTCCTTTGCCTGCTCAAGATGGGCAAATAAAAAAAACAACAACAAATAATTTGTTTGTCCGTGGTCAGTCAGTTCAATCAATCAATCAGATCAGACCAGTGACCGACCAGCAGCGTTGCCAATGTGTGGGGAATTCCCCAAACTGCGGGGAGTCTTACAACCAAAACATCCATTGATCTAATATAAATTACGGCCTTTATGTATTTTAATTTTAAAAAAGGCTTAAACTTATCTTTATGGAAGTGATTATTTACCTCATTCGTTTAAATTACTAAATAATAGTGAAATACAAATGAAAATTTTAACCCCACCCTAAAATCAGTCAGTTGGATATCCTTATTAGTCTTTGCTAATTACATAGTTGATAGTCTTTGCTATGTAATGTACCTATGTATAAATATTTGTTGTTTGTTATTTAACAAAGTAATAAGTAAGTTGTTAGTAAATTAGAAAAGTTTTTTTTTTTTTTTTGGCTCAAGTAAGTTAAATTTACACTTTATCAATTTTTACATGTATTAAGCCTGAACATAAGAGAAAACCGGAGGAGGAATATAATATACTAACCGGATGTTTTTTTTAAAGTGATATTGTGATATTTTTAAGTGTTTGTCATTAATAAATGATTGATTTTTTAAGTTTTTTTGTCAATAGTTCACTATCTCATTGTGTGGGGATTTTGTGGGGAATCTGGATATTTTTCTTCCCAAATTTGGGGAATTTGACCAGTGATCTTGGGGAATCTGGTAAATAGCCATTGGCATGGCAACACTGCCGACCAGTTGTTTGTGGCCCCCCATGGCATGGCCGGCCATAGAAAAATTTTACTCTCTTTTTGTGGCCTCTGTAGTTTTTATGAGTTTTTCGAGTCTATCGCGTTTTAAAATTAAATGAAGAAAGAAATACATTTTTGAGGACGCAATTTAATAAAGGTTCACAAAACTCACAGTCTACGTTTTCTGATTATTGCCAACTTAACTCAACTATCTCAATATGTTCGAGTGGGCCTACAGTGGTGCTAATAGAGCTGTTCCGAGAAACGTTGGTCCTGAGTGTGCCTATTATTTATCAAATTCAAGACAAATCGTTGAAACTGTTATAGTTACAACGATATGTATTTTTACGTTGGTAAGAACTTTTATTAATAGGTCAGTAGATCTGTCACATTTAGAGCTTATCATCATTTTTGCTAAATCAAATTAGAATCACTTGTGTGTGTCCATCAAGTCTCCCATACAGAATCAGGATCATATTATGGCAGTTTTGTTTCGAGTGGTACTACCCTGCTGCTGAGAAACCTGACTGAACCGTGATTTAAAACTAGTAGTGGTGGTACATCAGGGACTCTTATCTCTTTTGATTATAGTTCTATTTTATTCTTCTTCTTCTTCTTTTCCTGTTATCCCTAGCGGGGACATAGGGCTTCAAGAATTTTCCTCCAATTTTGGCGGTCTTCCGCAACGGCGGGTAACTCCTCCCAGTTAAGTCCCACACTATTTGCTTCTTGTAGCGTGGATCGGCGCCAGGTTGCCTTTGGGCGTCCCCTTTTGCGTCTTCCGGAGGGCTGCCGCAACATTGCTTCTCTGCAAGGACGTCCATCTGCTCTTCTTAAAACGAGTGTCCTATCCAACGCCACTTTCTAGTTCGGATTTCCATTTCAATTGGCCTTTGCTTTGTCAGGTGCCATAGCTCTGTGTTGGTAATAGTTTGGGCCAGAATATCTTGAGTATCCTTCTCAGGCATTTGTTTATGAATACTTGAAGCTTATTGGTCAGGTCTTTTCTCACAAACCATCTGTTTTATTACTATTCTGCTAAGTACTACTCTATTACGATTGAGCCAAGAATTGCAAGTCTTGTAACTTTGATAGATCGTAATAGTATAGCAATAGAATATAAATAGTAAGCTGTTGAATAAACTGGGATTTCACTAAATAGATAATCCTGTTTTGATATATGAAAGTGAAACGCGCGCAATGGAACTGTCACTTTAATAAATCAATACTGACATATATTTAAGTCAGTTGGAGGTAAACATAACATCATCATAATAAGGAGCAGACTACCCTTTTTAGTCTATTCCAATCTATTGCAATACTAGTGCTATAGTTACAGCAAAATTGATTACAAACCTACCAAATGTGTGTTTTTTTTTTATTCTACTATTATTAAATGGATGCTATTTAGCGCGATGAGACTAGAGGCCCAGGGGTGTCAGATTTCTTTTCAGTATTTGAGTTTTTAAACCAAGGAGGTCAGTTTTCTCTGCAACAGACTTTACACATAATAATTAAATTTAAATTTTATTATGTTCTCAGATCAAAACTTACCCAAAGTTAAAGCTACCCAATGACAGCAACTACATCCGCAGTGACAGAGGAGGGAAAAGATTACTTCTTATTCTTTTAACCTTGCTATGGGGCATGGAAATTGGATTCAAATTTGCTTCTCGCACTGTCATCTATTTACTAAACCCTTGCCATATAACTACTTTGATACAGGTTTGTTAAAAATTATTTTTCAATAATTTAAACTCCATCATTTAAACCTCCCCTGGACAAAGGAAAATATTTTTAAATTAAATTTGCTTTTTTTTTTTTATTTATTTATTTAACCAAATCAACTTAATTCTATTACAAAAACAATGCTGCTGCAGAAACTATATTGTTTAAGTGCAGCAGCGAGCAGTCTTACACAATCTTGCTATACATAATGTGTTGCTAACTCGGCCCAGCCATTCTTGAGTTTTGTCGTGACAAACAAACAGCAATTGTATTATGAATCAAAATAAATAAATAGTCTTTAATTCATAACCATAATTACACACTAATTACATTGCATTTTTATGATATGCATACATAATACAATAAAAAAAAAATAATTATAAAACGTGATATTATTAGAATTTTATTAAATTCAGACAAGTTACAAATTGACTTACAAATGTTTTATTTTTTTTGGAATTTACAAGGATATTGAGTACCTTTTTGGTAATCTTCAAATAATCTACAAATTGACTTCCCATTTTAGATTTATCTTCTATCAGCCCCTCCAAGCAAAAAAGTGACAGCAATGTTTAGAATACACCTAAATTTGCTGAACGGACCTCTTCTGGCTTTTTTGTTTCCGGAAACTGCATCTAGAAAGGTGATTTTTTCTATCTAAGTAATCAGTCTGTGGATCAAGTAGGTACTCTAAATTAATAATGAAAATTGATTAAATTGACACATTCAAAAACCATTGCTGCTTTGTAAGGACTACACAACAGTACATGCCCTAAGAAAAGCATCAATGTGTTTTAAATGCTGACATTGTCATCGAATTTTCATTATTAATTAACTTAAGAGGCTTGCAACCCTGAATTTGGTACAAGCCGCGAAGTTATAGAAACATTTTGAAAATGGCGGCCGAACGCATGCTATCTCCCGTATATCAGTATGAAGGAAGAGTTTAGAAGAGCGACAGCCCATACAACGGCCGCCATTTTCAAATCGTTTCTATATGTGCGCAGGTTATATGTTTTAATTAGAGTAAATAAAAAAATTGTCTCTAAATTTTATTTTGCTGTTTTAGATATTTGCTGAAGCCTCTTTGTATTGGATACAACATGGAATGATGTTTGTTATACCTTACTACTTACTAAGACTAGGAGGTAAGTCATTTGTATTTTTATCTACATCCATATCACAACAAATTTTATCTCCGGTGATCCAGTTATATGATTCGCCATGCCTCGGCATCGCGTGAAATAAATTCTGAACACGTGAAAAGAAGATTCAAAGTTCTAAATCAGATACTAATCTGCTGCCATGCCGCCTGTCAGCGTCCCCCTTGAGATAGTTACATATATCATAGAATTGATATTAAATAATTAAAGTTGTAATAAGATAAATGTTAACAAAAATGTTAACTTTGATATTATATTACTGACTTCTTTTACAGGAGTATACAATGTTGAGCCTACATGGGACTTCAGCTGGGCTATATTCAGTTATTGCCTAAATCTACTGTACCACTTCATAGTATTGCAACTCATAGCTATTGTAAGTTTTATTTAATCCTATACATATGTACCTATTATTATAATACAAAAAAATTGTGTCCATTCTTTAAATGGTAAGAGCTGCTGCTTTAAATATAATTTTTAAGTTTTTGTGGTGTGCACTTTCGATGGGTACTGACTGACTGACTGATTGCTTGTACCTAGTTAAGAGCTCTCGGTGTGTTAGCGGTCATTGAATAACACGCGTCACAGACATACAAATGTGTTGAAATAATTATTTTAGGATAGTGATGCTCTCATTTGAAATAAAAAAACTTTAAATTATTTTTGAAATATATTTGTAAAACATAGAAATTTATAGGAAAATGCAATTGCATATTCACAAAAACGGCAACTTTTTTCTTTTATCACTTGCAGTTTCTACCTATAAGTTTCTCCGTGTTACTTAATAATAATAATAATAATAACACATCACACTCAGAGCCCCTAACTAGGTAGAACCTGTATCTAGGGTGCCCGAAACATATACAGAGACGAATATTACACCCAGACCGGAAACAAACATCGATATTCATCATATCAATATTCGCCCCGCCCGGGAATCGAACCCGGGTGCACACGCTTACTCAGTCCACATCACTGCCAACTGAGCTACGGAGCAGTCAAGTTACTTATGTGTTAAAAATAATTTTAGACATTCTCGAGGTAATTGTGGAGGCAATAAATTAATAAATGTCTTCCTGAAAGTTATTTTTCAAATGAGGGCGCCACCATCGCTCCTATTTGACCCATACCACATAATCTGTAAATGTAATATTTTGTAGTGTTATAAAATATAAAAGCGGTTGTTTGTTTGCGCTGCGGCGCGGCAGCCGGCGCAGGTGAACCTCAACCACATGCTGTGCCCGGCGCTGCTGGACCCGGTGCAGGGCGCGTGGTACCGCGCCGCCGCCGCGCTGCACCAGGCGCTGCTCTGCCCGCTGCTCGCCAAGCTCTACTGCCTGCTCGCCGACTTCTGCCTCACCAAGTTCCCCCCCACCAAACTCAAACCACAAATGAAGGACCATTTAATTGATACGGTATCACCTAAACATCTTACTAAACATATTGACTAGTACCGATCACCGATTGCTCGTACCAAAGAATGGCTGTAAGCACTGTTTAGGTGCAATCAGCTGGCAAAACTTGCCAGTGTTATGGTTTATTATATAAACATGATAGAACAAATTAATTCGTCGCGTCCATCTTATTGAGTGATTAACTTTGAATTTTTTTAGTATTTCATTAATAACTCTTGTTCTGATAAAAATTAACTCAATTATAGCTAAACTATATTGTATAATAATAAAAATAGTCCTAATTTTTTAAATAGTGCCTGTGCCTGTTGTACAAAGCAAAGTATTAAAGTTAGCAAACATAATTACGTATTAGTTAGTATTATAGCAATATAGTTCGGAATTTATGTAGATATACCGCGAATATTAACTGATCCAAATTCCAATAATTAAGGTTTTCGATCTTTCATCTTCTAAGAAAAGCCGGAGCTTTGTCACATTTTTTTTTTTTAAATGGTTTATTTGCATTAAAAAAAAACTTACATCTATTACATAGTGTCACCTACTAAAACCCAGTAGGGTTTGTATGAGGAGACAAGGTTCAGCTTCTTACGCTATTCAACTCATTATTCGGTAATAGTAATAGCACTAACAAATTAAAAGTAACAAAGACAAAAATATATGAACTTTATAGGTATAGATAGAAAGTCAAGTGATAGGCAGCGCGCTGTCTCAGGTGTGGCCGCGCGTTACTCATCACAGGATATACTCGCTATATACTTACTTATTACATTTAATAAACTCAAAGAACTTTTCAGTGCATCTACAGTATATTATAGAAAACGTGGTATGACTTGCCAGTTATTTCCAGTGCCGGGCAGCTGTAATTTCATAATCCAGGTTATAGTGCTGAACAAAAATTACAGGTAGTAAAAGAAATGCCTCTTATGGGGCGAAACGGTGCGAAACTAGCGCCACTTCGATAAATAATTGATATCTTCTAAACCATGGCCGAAATCAAAAATATGCGTCTTTGACTCCCTATAGCTCTCCTCTCTCCATATAGCTTAGAATTTTTAAGGCTCCGTTGTGTAGCTTTTAGGTTCAAAATCAAAGATAAAAACCGTTATGAAACTAAAGTGGCCGGCTGCTTTAGGCAACAAGCGGTTTTATTCTTCGGTTTTGCACCGTTTCGCCCTTAAATGAAAAATTGAATGTCAATGCCATCGCGACCCATTGACCTACGTAGGAAAATGCAGTGCTTAGTACTATACCACCGTTGTCAGTGGTCATCGTCATCGTCTCAGCCGAAATAACTCGCCACTGTATAGGGCTCTCCTCCTGCCCGCCATCCTACCGGCCGCTCTTGTACAAACCTTTTCTAAGGTTTTTTAATCATACCTTTACCTACACTGTAGGTTGGTTTACATTACACATATAGTCGGCCTACGCCCTACAGTAGCCCTATTAAAACATTCCATAAAAGTCCTCAATGCTGGGCTTGTCTTTACACTTGATAGTCTATTTTTTTAATGTATTGTTTTTATGACTTATTATTATAAATTTTATTTTATAAGTGTGACCTTTATAGGTATTTTAACTATAGTGTGTGTATATTTCTACCTGTTTCAATATGTTTTTTAAATGTTAGTTTAATTGACTTAGTTCAATCAAGGTAAGTAAGTATTATTTCCTTTCATCCACATAATTAAAAAAAAAGATTATTGTATTATAAAATTAATGAATTAATATCTCATTATGTAGAGCATAATCACAATGAGGATCCGTAACGTTGCAGGCAAATAGAGCCAAGGTGCACAAATATGTTCTTAGACAAGTTACTGACCAAATTACCAGCGAAGTTAACCGCGGCAGCTGTGTGATATTTAAATGTATGATATTTCTGAGTTATGTCATAATTTAGCTATAACTGCAAATGCTAAGCCATTAATCCTGATTCTAGTCAAAGAAAAAATATGAATCTCATTTTGTCAATTAGTATTACCAAACCATGACGTTTTATAACCCCACATGGTGCACTCGCTCTGTGTGAGGCGCCTAGTCAGATCGCCACGGATGTGAGCGCGCAGAGTTCGATCCCAACCCAATGTATTGTATTAAATACTAGTGATTACAAATAGCTTTAAAATTATTAAAATATGTATCTGTGAAAAGTAGAATGCAGAATAACTACTTATTAATGTTCTTAAGTAGTGTAGTGTCACAGAATACCTATACAACACACTGCACATCAAACTTAGGCCCTTCTCTTATTGCGAGCGAGACGCGTATGACACGCAACTTGGATTATTGAATATTCCGTATTCACCATGCAAGTGCAAGTAACAGAGAAGTCGACTTGCGAGGTCTCGCGCAGCGGGAAACAGACAACAACAAGGTATTTCGCCCTTAATTTGTTCACAGCGGAAGTGTGCTAAAACAACATCAGTCCTACGGCCAAAACTTTTTTATTTGCTAATAGAGCTTCATTCCTTTAATCAATTCGGCAGCGTCTTAAGCCAAAGCCCGTCATCGCCAGCTAACATCAGCATATCGATGACGACCACCTCTTTATCATATTACTAGAGGCTGCCCCGCGGTTTTTCCCGCGCAGATTTCTCATAAACACAAAAATCCAGTTTTTTTCCGTTCCCGTGGGAATTTCGGGATATCCCTTCTTAGTGCAGTGCTCACCTACACTCCCTAAAGAACCCACGTGCAAAATTTGAGCCCGCTACGCCCAGTAGTTTCGGCTCTGCGTTGTCTGTCAGTTAGTCAGTAACGGAAGAGTTTTATAAGTATATATTGATTGATTTCAGTAAAATTTATAGTTTAAAAAAACTTTCCAAGTATCGCGTCGCACTTGCTTATAATTAAGAGCCAGTTTACAGCGATGCCTGCGCCATTCTCGAAAAAAAATTATATCTTCTAAACTAAGGCAAATATAAAAAACTTTTTATCAAAAAATTAAACCGCCGAAAAAACTGAAAAGCATTAAATAATTGGGAAACATTTTCTATTAGGCCTTAATTTACTCACTTCTTAAAGTAATTTTGGTTAACCAAGAAATTTTAAGTCGGTGCCACACCACACAAGCAAATTCCTTAACTACCTATAGCGCGATGCGCGGCGGCACACGTTTTTCGGTTATTTCTTTAAATTTCAGGTAATTTAGTGATCGTTATTCGTTGATTCTGTGGCACCGACTCAAAATTTCTTGGTTAACCAAAATTACTTTAAGAAGTGAGTAAATTAAGTCCTAATAGAAAATGTTTCCCAATTATTTAATGCTTTTCAGTTTTTTCGGCGGTTTAATTTTTTGATAAAAAGTTTTTATTTTTTGCTTTTCAGTTTTTTTTGGGCTAATTTTTTTGACCCCAGCCAATCACCCTCCACAAGATGGTCGCACCCTACAAGGTGGCCACACAACCTGGTGAAGGTTTAGGGACTAACAGAATGAGGTTCGATCACGCACGACCGGCTGAGATTATGATTATTAACATTCATATAAAAAAGACTCATAATTATACCTAGCAGTTATCATGTAAATCACAACACGGCAATACAATCTGTGAGTGAACAATAAAGTCACCCCTATTTTTCCACCCTTAGGGTTGGAATTTTATTTTCAAATTTTTATGGGACCAACTTCAAGGTATACCCTGTCGATTAAAAAAGGAATTATCAAAATCGGTCCACACAGTAAAAAGTTATGCGTGATCATACATAAAATATATATATATATATATATATATACGCGACGAATTGAGAACCTCCTCCTTTTTGTTTTTTCGTCGGTTAAAAAATGTGGCACACACAGTATGACACTAAATAATCTTGCTTTTTTATTGAAGTAAACTTTTACAGTGAAGTAGACCTAAGTAAAAAGAACAATATAATCCACAGATTGTTGCCAAAAGTGGCCACTTTTAGCAACACTTTGTAGTTTTCTTTGGTCTTTAACCTTAAAGCTATAACAAGGTGCCCTAAAAATACTAGGCTACATTATCTAGTGTCATACTGTGCCACATTTTTGATATTTTCCTTAGTTTAGAAGAAATATTTTTTTTGCGAATGTCGGTGTGCTTCAAGCTGTAATTCTCATGTTTTAAATCTTCGCTAAAACAAATTTTGAAAATGCAAATAATTAGTCATGAATTGATCCAAATTGGTCCACAAAGTAAAATAATTAGTCCACTTATACTTTAGAAGTTATAGCCAAATGTTTGTGAGGATTATGACTTGACGTTCAAGCTGTAATCCTCATCTCTCGTCCAAGAAAACGGCAGGGTTGTTAAGTAAATGAACTTTTGTAAACTTTTAATTGTAATATACGAAAATATTAATGATACTTACAGTTTTTTTTTGCTCAAATATTTTGGTACAGTGACGGGACACTGACGGCGTAATAGTTCCGGTTTTTATTCTGTATTTCAATAGAAATATATTACAGCCTAGGGCTCACGAAAACGTTAGACAAAAGTGTTATGCCCTCCGTTTCCGCAGATATTATTTATTTATACCTGCAATACAAACAGGGATCACAAGCCCGTTGAAAATACAATCGGTGCTGTCTTAAACATAATTACATCACATACATAACAAAAACCTTTTTCACTCTTCTAAGGTATTAACCGGTTACCTAATCAAAGAATTCATTAGGTAACCGGTTACTACCAATATTTATCAATTATTCTGTGCACAACTGTACACGGATCGCAATGTATGGAAAAGTAAAACTGATGATTTTAACGTATTTCTTCAAAGAAAACCTAGTTCAAAGTGATTATAATTCTGGTGGACCAATTGAGGATTAATTTTTGGGAAAATTTCAAACCAATAGCTATAGGCGTTCCGGAGATAATTGAAGGTGCCAAATGTTCAAGCCATAATCCTCACTAAGATGCCCTTATAACTCCGGAACCTCTTGAGGACCAATTCTGGGATTTGGCATGTCGTGTGGATCAATTGAGGACTAATTATTTAGACCTGAACCAAGTCGATAGGCCTAGCCGTTTTCTTGGACGAGAGATGAGGATTACAGCTTGAACATCAAGCCATAATCCTCACAAACATTTGGCTATAACTTCTATTGTATAAGTGGACTAATTATTTTACTTTGTGGACCAATTTGGATCAATTCATGACTAATTATTTGCATTTTCAAAATTTGTTTTAGCGAAGATTTGAAACATGAGGATTACAGCTTGAAGCACACGAATGTCGCTAGTATCGCTGTAAACTGGCTCTTAAACAAGTACCTTTAAAGTACAACTAGTGGGCGCCCCGCGGCTTCGCCAACGTATTTTCCCTTAAAACATCAAATTCGGGATAAAAAGTAGCCTATGTCCTTTCTCAGGCTCTATCCATGTACCAAATTTCATTCTAATCGATTCAGTAGTTTCTCTCAGCGAGACAGACAGACAGACAGAGTTACTTTCGCATTTATAATATTAGTATGTATAATAATAATATGGTACCTTGCTTGATACCAGTCTCCGCTCTGAAATGTATACGATTTTAGAGGATTTTAGTAAGTCCAATGAGAGGTTTTCAATTTGAAATCTCAGAAAAAAACCAAGTTTTATCACGCCGCTACCAGATGGCGCCTTGCAAAAGCTTAAAGGTCAAGTTGAAATGAATCATTGAAACCTCAAAATAAAATTGAAACTCGTCAACGCAACAGTCAAATAGTTTTTGTTTTGTTTTAAAATTTTTATGTTAATTTGAACTGATTTGAATTACTTACCTATGTATATTTATTTAGATAACGCCATCTACTGGAGTATTACTAAACTATTTTTTTAAATGTCACTTTGAAAACCCTCATTCTAAAGTGTTCACATTCCATTGCACGTATTATCGAATGGCGGTGTTATCGCCTTTTATCATATTATTTTTAGTTGTGTTACTTGGTTTTATTATCTACTATATATATGAAAATGAATCGTGGTTCGTTAGTCTCGGCAAAACTCGAGAACGGCCGGACCGATTTAGCTGATTTTGGTGTTGAAATGTTCGTAGTAGTCCAGGGAAGGTTTAAAATGTGAGAAAATATGGTATTTTGGAGGAAGAAGGAAAAAAAACCCATATAAAATTGTAAGGCGCGATACGAAGTTCGCAGGGACAGCTAGTTTAATAAGTATATAATATTATTTAATATTTTATTATATAACTGTAAATTGGATTGATTGTAATTTATTTTTATATTAAAAAAGTAAAAAATTGTCAAATAGCTTAGTTAATAGTTTCGTCAGCCCTAGACTGTATTGCCAAAGAAAAAGAGCTATTTTTCAATACAGAAAAACTGGAAGTGTTACGGCGACAAAAGTCGACGATAAACTGGAAGCAGGAGATAAAGCATGTCATTACAGCTACCAGAAAAATAAAATTCTAGACCCTGTGAAACGTTCGTACGTTCTAAATACAAAAATACTTCAATGATAGCAGTTCAAAGGTTACGGTAACATTTGATTACTTAACTCTAAAGTCGTTCTTTCATGGCGGTTAAGCAATCAAAGCAGACAAGTATAATATGTAATATTGTAATAGCTAACTTATTCTTAAAATACAGATTTTATTAAAAAATGCTAAGATGTTCAAAATATTCTTATTTAGGTTCCTTTTGGACAGCCAGACAGACCTATATGGTAGATTAGATATACATTATACAGAGTATAGACAAAGTAGAACGCTGCGCTTCCTGATCTCAGATACAGAGAGTCCCAAAAGTCGACGATAAACCGGAAGCAGGGGTATAGCAAGTCATTACAGCTACATACTAGAACATAAAATTCTAGACCCTGTGATGTTAAAACTATGGCAATTAAAAAAAACCTAAAAAATCAACACCCTGTGACGATCTTTTTCACCTTGTTTGTTCCTACAAATCGTAACTTTTGCTCGGTTTCATTTTTGAAATATAGCCCCGAGTAATGTGTCTATCAATTGTAGCCTTAGATTTGAAGTCATCTACATTAGTTTAGAAGAAAATTGCTCGTTTCTCACATCAATTTTTTTTTTTTTGTAAAAATACGTGCTCAACTCTAATCTGCTGTACTTACTGAAAAAAAATCTGAGCTTTCTTGGCAAGTAGTTTTAAAAGTTCGCTTATTTCATACAGATTTCATAGTAGTATAACACTGGGTGGATAAAGAAAAAAAATAAAGCTAAAAAAAAACAATGAGAGGTTTTCAATTTGACAGCTCAGAAGAAAAAAACAAGTTTTATTAAGCTGCTACCAGATGGCGCTCTGCCAGGAGCAATAGGTGAAGCTGAAATTTGACTGCTCCGTGGCTCAGTTGGCAGTGATGTGGACTGAGTAAGCGTGAGCACCCGGGTTCGATTCCTGGGCGGGGCGAATGTTGATATGATGAATATCGATGTTTGTTTCCGGTCTGGGTGTGATGTTCGTCTCTGTGTGTGTTTCGGGCGCCCTAGATACAGGTTCTTCCTAGTTAGGGGCTCTGAGTGTGATGTGTTATTATTTATTATTATTATTAATAGCTCAAAATGAAACATAAAAATTAAAATTTAACTGATGCAGTTACGGAGTAGGTGAAATTAAGATTTATACTTAGCAGAAAATGATCCAATCCAAAGATTCAGTCAATATTCGATCTCCCATTTCTCTAATATTGCTTTAGACACCGCCATCTACCGGCGTATTAAGAAACTTTTTTTTTTTCTTTTCTGTCACTTTGAAAACCCCTCATTCAAATGCTAAAGTGTTAAAAATCTAATAATTTTTTATTTGGAATTTGGATCATGATTAAGATAAATAGGGTTAAATAAACCCAAATCAAGTAGAACACTAAAGGAAAACGACTAATACTTAAATTTTAACTTTATTTTAAATTAAAAAAAAAAAACTTATTTCATGATCCACATTCGTACTAGAAAATAATTAGATTTTTACAACTTGAGCATGTTTTTTTTTTAGCTTTATTTTAGGGATAATTCAGCAAGTGTTATACCACTATGAAATCTGTATGAAATAAGCAAACTTTAAAACAACTTGCCAAAAAAACTCAGCACATTTTTTTTTTTCAGTAGGTACAGCAGATTGAAGCACGTATATATATATATATTTTAATTTTTGGTTTGGAGAAACGAACAATTTTCTTCTAAACTAATGTAGATGACTTTAAATCTAAAGCTACAATTGATAGACGCATTACTCGGGGCTATATTTCAAAAATTAAACCGAGCAAAATTTACGATTTGTAGTAACAGGGTGGAAAAGATCGTCATAGGGTGTTGATTTTTAGGGTTTTTTTAGATAGCCATAGTTTTAACACCACAGGGTCCAGAATTTTATTTTATTTTTCTGGTAGCTGTAATGACTTGCTCTACTCCTGTTTCCGGTTTATCGTCGACTTTTGGGAACCCTGCATATTTACAACAACTTCTCACATTTTCAAACAGCTTATTTATTATTATTGTCCATGCATGACTAAGAAAATTAATACACAAAGAATATATTATTTACTAGCTTTTGCGCGCAGCTTCGCACGCGCTTTTTCATTATAATTAACGTTAATTAATAATTGATTTACCACTCAGGAATTTGGAGACATTATTTCTAATCAAACCCATACCTCCTAAAAATATCTTTACAATAGCATGTCCTCCCGACAAGTTAAACGGTAAATTAATTTCATTGAAGCACAATAGGTGGCTCCACTAGTATTAACGCAAAACAGTAAATAAAATCATTTTTCAAAATAACTAAATTGCTATAGAAATTTGTATGTAAATGTTCATAAAAAAAAATTTTACGGCAAAATAATATAAAAACATGCGCCAAGAAGAAAATTAAAAAAAATATATGTTTTTTAATTTAGTCTTCGAATCTTATTAAGCACTAGATGGTGCTTTCACATTTGCGGGTAAGCGACATCTAGTGTTAAATATGGTTATGTTTACGTCCTACTTGTTTTTCTGCCTATTGTATTGCATTATACAACAATATTGACAACAATAATTAACTGACTTGTTGATCAATGGGTAATGAAGTAGAATACGATGTGGAAGCTCCGGGATCAATCCCTGACACAGGCGAATTGTTGCTGTATCTATTCTATTCTTTTTTTATTTTCTGATTTTAGGAATTTCGTCTGTTTTTAGAGGGCTTTTTTTTGATAAGGTTTGTGGTACAGTGGCGGACACGATCGGCGTAACACTTCCGGTTTTTCTGTATTGCAAAATAGCTCTTGTTTTTTGGTAATACAGTCTAGGGCTGACGAAACCGTAGACAAATCTGTTACGGCCTCCTAGTCCGTGACTGTACCTATTTTAATCGACTGAAACTAATATTAGAATTAGAAGGTTCCGATAGTACTTACTGCACGTAGTTTTGCATGTATGTATTTTTTTAAAGGTTTTTTATAAGTATTTGTTAGTAAGTAAGTATTCTTTGAGAAACAAAAGAAAAAAGTGCAAACATTTCATTTGGATTTATTGGGCCGTTTCGGAGATAAGTGCCTTTGACAGATAGACGGACATACATACGGACGGACAGAAAATTCATATAATAAGGTCCCCCACTGAGATGCTCGGCCCTGATTCAGCAGTGGATCGGAGTCTTGCTGCTTTCTGCGCCCGCCCCGTGCGCGATTTAGAGAAAGCGGCTTTTCGCCCCTCGCCCCGGCACAGCGCGGCGGCGGCGGAGGCGGCGGGGCGGCCGGCAGCGGCGGCGCCCGCGCGCTGCGTTCGAGCACTCGGAACGATACCTATACCTACTCGGGCGCTGCGCTGAGTGCGGGCGGGTTCGTTCGGAAGAGAGTAGAGATGGTAGACTTGGGGCCGTTGCACAAATGGCAAGGCGCAGCGCAGATAATTTTTCAATAGTAAACTATTAAGGACTTCTCGTTTTCGTTTTTAAATTAATAATAATCGCGTTTCTGCACGCTACATTTCGCATTTAAGCATGTAATTTGTTAATTGATTTCGGATTATTATACATATTTCAAAGACAAAAAAGTCAATATTAGGATTAGATACCTAGATTAACAGTTAAAAATGTTCTGCGCTGCTCTTCGCCATATGTGCACCGGACCTTAGTTTGTGCGTATTTAGATAGTATGCACAACACAAGCCAAACGAAATGTGTGGCTAAAGAATGAGCTATCAAATTCACATTTATCCCCGCACGAGTTAGAGACAAATTTTAAGTACAAGGCCATAGCGAGCGGCCCACTGGTGCTACCTACTACAATGTGATTTTTATCCTATAGCTAGAGCCGGTGAACTGACGTTTTGCTTCAGATTTGTTTTATACGTATTTATGTCTTGGTTTTTATTTAATTACTACATTGCATCGGAGAAGAGAAAATCGTAAAGTAAACAAATGACCTCAATGCCTCACCGTTACCTACTCACCTTTCATTCCTTCATTGTTTCATTGCCTACAATACTGATATTATGTATGTATGTCACATACTTACTCTACTATTTTATTTCTACTACGAACGACCTTGAATAGCTCGGCGAACAAGGTTGGAAATATTGTTTTGTTTAACGAGAGAAAGCGCCATCTTTACTAGCTCGTTGCTTCGTCCGTCTTGCAACTTGATGAAAATAGCCCGAACTCACTAGATGTCGTTACAAATATATTTTATCTTAGCACCGCTAAAACTGTCCGAGCTTAGATGTCGCTACTATCTATGCAATTTATGAGGCAGTGAGAATAACCCGAACAAAATAGCCCGAAAGAGCGTTTTGAAAACAAAGTATGGGACGAGGCCTCTGTACTGGTTAAGTATTATATACTCTGTGACAATAGTAATATTTTGTTTATTTCAGTTTCCGTGGCAACAATTTTCAATACTCTTGAGGAACCTGTACACCAAATTTAACGTCGATACACTCAATGATGTCGATTTTCCAATCTCACAAAAAAGTCTCGTTATTCCCATTCCCGTGGGAATTATGTAAATTTATTTCTTTCGACACCCTTAAATCCACTGAGGAACCTGTAACCCAAATTTCCTTTTGATACATTGAACAATGTTGAATTTTCATACTAAGTAAAAAGTCCCGTAATTCCCGTTCCTGAGGGAATTTCGAGAAATCCTTTCTTAGTGCTCACCTACACTCCCTAAAGAACCTACATGCCAATTTTCAGATTTATACGCCCAGAAGTTTCGGCTCTGCGTTGTCTGTCAGTCAGTAACGGAAGAGTTTTATATATATCGTAGGAAGATTTGATAATTAGGTTTTTTGCAAAAAGAACTAGGGATTTTGCGAAAAACCTGGATGATTTGATACAACGATTGTTTTTTTTTTCAATCATCCTGACAATAACCAGTTTTTTTTTTGCAAAAAACCTAGTATAATAAAAAAAAAGAAACCTTTCTTAACTCTGATTGGCTAGATTATATTGCTTGCTGTCTAACTCTTATTCTGATTGGTTTCCTGTAGCGTCAAAGGTATTTTAACGAACCAATCAGAATAAGGGTTACCTAGCCAGCAATAATCTAGCCAATTAGATTTAAGAAAGGTTTCAAATTTTTCAATTATACTACGTTTTTTTTATGCAAAAAAACTACTTTAAGTCAGGTGATTGAAAAAAAAAAAAGTTATCCTATTATCAAATTATCCGAGTTTTTGCAAAAACCCTAGTTTTTTTGCAAAAAAAACTAATTATCGAATCTTACTACAACATATATATATATCATATATAGTATATTGATTGTATTTTATATGTAGGTACTTACACAAAAATAGCATGCAAGTTGCATTAAATCTAATAGACCCACTCCTAACTAAGTAGGTATAGCAAATGTCTGTTTCACTTACACAACAACCTGTATAATTAATAATGTAACATTGAAAAAACAAAGATAACTTATGTATCCCATAGTGTTAATGCACAGAGTTTCATAGATAAATATAAATAAACACACTACATATTTACTATTGTTTTTGTTAATAAACCCTTTATGAGAACAAATAAAGTTCATGGATTAGGTATGCCTAAAAGCCATGCTTAGATGCTATACGCGGCGGCGTTATCACTTTGTATCACTATAAAAAAAATAAGGTTAAGTATTTTAAATACTTTATTTAAATTTGTTAGGTCATCTCTCTTCTGTCGATAATGATACTCCCTGAAGAGTTTCATCCATTAAATAAAAGTAACCTTGTAGTGAAAGATGAAGTGATCAATCCTCAATGAAGACCTAGCGTAGCGACTTTTTCTGGATCAATCACATACATGCCAAAATTTAATAAATGCCTTGCTAAACCTTAAAATAAAACCCTCACTTACATCAAATTGTGTTTTTTGTAATATCACATTTATTTTAATAATGTTGATTATATGACTAGAGTTAAATACTATTTCATGTGATTGTCAATAAATATAAGCAGCACAAGCAGGGCCGTGACGCTTAAATCTGCCTTGAAAAAAAAAAACATGGCTTATTAAAGTTTAAATTAAAATCTACCTTAAGTAAAAGGTGGGTATCATTCGGATCTCGGCGGTCGTGACAAACTGCGGCGGCCCACTGCTGCAACTGCCACGTCCTTGAGGATAGCGACGGTAGCCCGAGCCGCGACTGCCAGAAGTCTAGAAGGATAGAGGCATTGTGCACAGCAGTTGTGATTATGGACCATCTTGCCTACCGCACTGAGCGTGCAGCGCGGCCGGAATCATGCGCAGCGTGTCACATACAATACAAATCCATACAGAGCGGTGCGGCACTGCCAGCGTTGCACCCGCCGAGTCGCGGCTGCTATAATCCGAATGCGACCTTTACAATATAAATATACTTACATAATATTATTAAAAAAAAAATATAGCCTTCTGATGTTCTGATAATTTCCTGTGAAGTTAAATCAAATTGTGATCTGTAGTTTTTTCCGAAAAAGTGTAACAAAACTATATCTAAACATTCTCAAAAACTTTATAAAATTATAAAGTTTGTGAGAATCGCGTTTATAACATTAAAATATTGTATTTAATAAAATAAATGGTACTGTATTGCATCCTTCCAAAGTTTATTAATTCCATTGAAACTAAAAAATGCTCACTGTTGTTGTGTCCTGCCACAAATGAAAACTGTTAGAAAACCAGGATAATTTTAATGATTTGTACTTATTTAGCCATCCAATGGTGGTCCAAGATAAACCATTGACACTTCTGTGTTACCATACACAGCAGAAACAGTGGGAAATATCCGTTTCCTTGGAAGACCTTAAGAAAAATAAAAAATAAATTTATTATGGTTGGGGCTAATTATGATAACTAATTGGTAAGCATTGGTTTAGTTGGGATGCTTGGAAATTACTGAGGTATTTTTACCACAGAGCAGTGAAACAATAAAATATGATTAGTAAAAATACATTTGTATAAATACCTTTGAAAGCTACACCTAAAAATTCAGTATTCTTTTCAAATGACAGGATATGATCCTCACAATCCAAAATGACCCTGATCCTTTCTCCAACCTGTAAGGTGATAAAAGATATTGAAATCAAATAATTGTAAATAGGTAAGGTCCGTTGGGGTAGGATCGGATGGATTTCCGAGTGTTTCGACTCTAGCAAAATATTTTTTTTCTCGATAACAGACAACGTCAGATTATTGAAACCTAGCACAAATCGCTTATCAATAAATGTAGTTTTGTGTGAAATTACGTTAGTTTGAATAAAATCAACGGTTTTTGGTCACATAAATAAGCAAACGTCGCCGATTTTATTTTTGAGACCATGATGTAAAATATGCAGTGGTAGTCCTGACGATAAAAAAATACCGATTTTAAGGGGTTGTTCCGGAAATCCCCCTTGAGCGATTCCCCCCTGAGGGGGAAAACAGGAATCTTGTTTAAAATATGTCCGAAAATCCCCCTCGCTTAAATTTTGTTATTCCCGTAATCCCCCCTGAACCAAGGGGAAAATAGGAAACGTCTTCAATTATTAAAAACAATAAGTTAATTTTTAGAAAATTATTCTTATTTATTATTAAACTTGTTAACAACGTTTAAAAAGATAAAATATACCTATAGAGATAAATTTGTTGTTTAGAGGTACCTACAATAATTAAATAGATGGTGGAATTTAGAAAAGTTGTTTTAATTTTACGTAAAATTAAGGCCCATTTTAAGGCTCTTATTATAAAGTCTGTGATGAGGTTGCATCCGGTCTTTCCCATGCTTTACAAATATTAATTTCTTTTTCTCTAAATATATTGATTTAAACTTGTTCCAAGACATTTAGTAAAAAAAGGGTTTTTTCCATCCGATATTTCCCCTTAGACATAATTTTGGTAAATTTGTGGCTCTCAACATTTTTTAGGGTCCTCAAAAATTGTTGGGGTAAGGTAAGATCGGAAAGATTTTTATTTTTATCATTGTAAAGTATAAGAAGACAAAATTGTAAGGCTGTTAGATTAAATTTGTTTACCTTATTGATCCAACCAGGAAATAAATGTCAGTAACATTATAACTTTATTTATGAAGTATTTTTGTAAAGACCCTTAAAGTCCGTCAGTACTAAAGTTTGAGAACTACTGGTTTTCATCATGGGGTAAAAGATCGGATAATTTTATCCGATCTTCACCTGAAAGGGGGAAGATCGGATCTTTGTTAAAAGAGACGCTATGCATACGTAGATCACTTTTTTCGAAAGATTTCTTCAAAAAACTTAGTATGTACCTACTTAAAAAAAACAACAAAACAAGCTGTACTTGAGTAAAAAAATTAACTTGAAATTGAAAGGGGTAAGAACAGATATACCGAAAAATCCAAAAAATTACATGTTTCACAAAATTAACCATACTGCACATCCCACTTGCCGAAGCGCTTTGTTTATTAATGCCGAAGCGCTTTGTTTTTAATATGTGCCCGGTTCACTATAAAATTGCGTCGTAGAAGATGTGACCTTCATAAAAAAATATGGACTATTTTAAGAGATATTCAATTCATCCGGTCTTCCCCCACGTCCGATCTTACCCCAACTCACCTTACCAAATTAAGATTACCTATATATAAATGAACACAATAGTCACCTGGTACTTGGGGCAGTTATTATGAGGAGGATATTTTCCATGTGTTTTTCCATTATGCAGTAAGTTGTTATCAACCAGATTCCAACCCCAGCTCTGATCGTCTGAGCCCAGCAAGCCCACATAACCTTGACATTGCAGAGTAGCTTCTTTAGTTGATATTCCAACTACAGCCACAGTTCCTAAAGGCCCTTCCCATATTATTTCCCATGCATGGCGGCCTCTTTCGAAACCAATTTTGCCTCTGCACGCATCAGTACTTTGTGCAACTGGATTTCTGGAAAGGCGCATAAATATAAGACTACAAATATACTTTGGTAGTGATCATATTTCAAGAATTACTTTAAAAATTGATCAAACCTGTGTAATGTAAAACCATTGGGCTTTATGTAAATATTTCGGGAGCAGTCTAAAGCATTCCATGTATAAAAGAAAGCTCGTAGTTTTGCCTTATATGTAGGTACAGTTGACAGTATATCTGATTTTAATACTTCTTCTGATAGTTTTTGAACACAGTGCACTCGCCATGCATCATTGTTGCCATCATTGAGGACTCTGTACCAGCTATGGCATACTAAAGAGCAATTTTTTAAGTCTTTTAGACTTAGATATGAAAAAACGTTCTCTAAAACATGATCAGGCACTACTTCTGCTATTGCAAATTCGTCGCAAATTTCACTCATTTTATGTAAAACTGAATAAATTTGCGCGCCCTCCTCTCGGATTCGTTTAAACTTCATCAAACCCTCACAGAAACCAAGCGTAGGTACCTAACACCAAAGCTGCTGCTGAAGAGACTACAGTGAGTGAGCATGCAATGAATCACAGTTCCTTCTTGATGTTGATGTCTCTCATCTTTGGTCGGTGGGTCGTTTTAGCTTTTCTTTTCTGATCTGAATGGGACACCTATCTTCTTTTCTGTCTGATCTGAATTCTGCGGCGGGTGAACCACAGAACAGGGTGAACAATCGTCACATGACATGAATGAGTGAATTTTCTGGGATTTTTGTATTTCGCTAAAATGTATGTTTCCGTTTTGGCTAAGCCGCCCACGTAACCCGCAAATCTTTCTGCAACTGCATATGCAAAAAGGACAGGGAACAGGGACAGCAGGCAGGAACAGCAGCTGCAGCACAGTACCTAGCAGCCCCAGTCACCAAAACAAACTTTTTGTTGATTGATTGCAGTGTTGCCAATGGCTATTTACGAGATTCCCCAAGATCACTGGTCAAATTCCCCAAATTTGGAATATCGTGATTCCCCACAAAATCCCCACACAATGAGATAGTGAACTATTTACGAAATAACTTTAAAAATCAAACATTTATTAATGACAAACACTTGAAAAATCGCAATATCACTTAAAAAATCATCCGGTATATTATAATCCTCCTCCGGTTTTCTCTTATATTCAGGCCTAAAAGTAAAAACTGGGTTCAATATTATGTAAAAATTGATGAAGTGTAAATAATCGAACAAAAACTATTCTACTTAAAATAACCAAATATTACATAGGTACATAAGCAAAGACTGGGGATAACCAACTGACTGATTTTAAGGTGGGGTGATACATTTTCATTATTGTATTTCATAATCACTTCTCTAAAGATAAGTTTTAGCTTTTTTACCATTAAAATAAATAAAGGCAGTAATTTATATTAATTGATCATGGATGTTTTGGTTGTAAGTTTGTTTTGAATTTGTTATATGCTAAATTCCCCGCATATTCCCCACACAGAGCCTCTTCCCACAAATTCCCCAATCGCTTTGGGATTTCCCGCAGTTTGGGGAATTCCCCACACATTGGCAACGCTGATTGATTGAGTGAGAGTAGTGTTGTTTTTATATTCGCTCATTCTGGGCAGGTAAAGGAACATAGTCCATACAGCCAAGTCTCGGCGAAAGTACCATTCGTTTTTTATAAAGGTTTAATGAATTCGCGTAGGTATATACTTTTTAGTAGCCACTATAATACCTATCTAGTAATCTGTGCTAGTACAGTGGCGGTCTAGGACGGCGTAACACTTCCGGTTTTTCTGTATTCCAAAATAGCTCTTGTTCTTTGGTAATACAGTCTAGGGCGCACGAGATCATAGTCAAATCTGTTACGCCGTCCTAGACCACCAATTTATTTAGTTATTTTTCGCTTGAGCGACTACACCCCTAAGTACATGTTTCCTACTTCCATGATTGCTACACCCAACCAAATTACATTCGCGAAATTAGATTATTTGCAGGGTTGAACTATCTTCAGTTGCGTGAGCTATATGTGATCTACAGGATGACTTTGAAATCAGCGTTTTTTTTTAACTGGGCACTCCGACAATAATAGGTACAGTGGCGGACACGATCGGCGTAACACTTCCGGTTTTTCTGTATTGCAAAATAGCTCTTGTTCTTTGGTAATACAGTCTAGGGCTGACGAAACCATAGACAAATCTGTTACGGCCTCCTAGTCCGTGACTGTACCTACTGAACCGATAAAATAGTAAGTAAGTAGATTGTGTCACTAGGAGGCAAAGTTATATTTTTACGGCGAGGGCGCTTTTTTTTATCCAGAGCGAAGGATGAAAAAAGAAATCAAATTAAAAACGCGCGAACTAGTCTACTGGAACCTGGAACTAAGTTTAAGGCGGTAACTCTCGGTATAGCGCAAAATTAAATTTTCTCTAATTCGAATTCTACGACCTGACCCCTTTGGTGTAGATTTACTCAGAAGATAATGCATGTTTGACCCAACTTTGCTAGGATTTTGGATAGCTTAGAAGACGTAGATGTTTTTTGGATAATCTGCCGATAAAAATCCTAGGTGAATTTCTTGAATAAATGCCACTGAAAAATTAAAATAAAAAATAAATTTGCAGTTGAGAGGGCTATAAAACTCATATTCTTAAAGGTTTTTTTTATTTAAGTACTAGCTTTTGCCCGCAGCTTCGCAAGCGCATTTTTATAATAAATGTAAATTACTTGTTCATTTGTTTTGTTATACTCTCTAATCTGTGGTTATTTATACTCAGAAATATCAGGAAATCATTTCTAATTTCTAATCCAAACTCCTAAAGAAATTAATATCAAGCAGTTTCCTTTTACAATACAAAAATCTTTAGCTGTTTGGGCTGCAAGCTTTAATATCCGTTTTTCTGAATACACAAACTAACCTTAGCCTATATGCATACTCTGACGCTTCAAAAAAAAAAAACCAGTTCATCTACCCGGTATACTCCGTTTACTTTCATCATCATCGTCGCTCGCTACCGATAGACGTTCACTGCTGTATATTGGTCTTGCGCGACTCTTATCCAGTATACTTCAACAATCATTTTTATTTTCATATATACAAACTGTTAAACCTCTGTATCAGCGTCCGCATTAACTAAGAGGACGCCCCTTTATAATTAAACTTTATGTCCACCATGTTGGATTTTAAAATTTCTTACTTTTTCGTAATCAGAACCCCCAATATCCTTAAAAAAAAACTCCACACATATCGATTTACATTTTGCGTTTATAAATTAAAATGATGATGTCTTTTTTGTAATAACGATTTCAAAAACCTAGAAACATCACCCATTTCGATTTGTAAGAAAAATAATAAGCGGTTTCGGTTTTTCATAAAAACTTTGTATCAAGGACTCCAGTAACTATGAAAACAGTTATGATACCAAATTTGATGTTTTAATATTAACAGGAACTTATTTAAAAAATTTGAAGTTTCTAGTGTCAATAGTTTAGATTTTAGCGATAAACTTGTTTTACCCTGTATATGAACTTAAGAACTCAGGGGTAAAAAAAACTACTTATGATGTTTTTAATGCAGAGAATTTACAGTGTAAATTTCAACATTCTGAATCCAGACATTTTAGGAGTTTCATACACACTGTTACACACTGTATACGGCGTCCCGTTTGTTTTTCGTAATTAGCGCCCCCAACAATCTAGAAACATCACCCATTTCGAATCAAAGAGAATCTATAATGTAAATCTCAACTTTCTAAATCCAGACGTTACACCCTGTATACGGCGTCCCGTTTTTTTTAGTAATTAGCGCCCCCAACAATCTAGAAACATCGACCATTTCAATTTCTAAGAAAAATAATGAGGGGTTTCGGTTTTTCATAAAAAACTTTGTATCAAGGACTCCAGTAACTATGAAAACAGTTATGATACCATATTTGATGTTTTAATATTAACAGGAACTTATTTAGAAAATTTCAAGTTTCTAGTGTCAATAGTTTAGATTTTAGCGATAAACTTGTTTTACCCTTTATATGAACTTAAGAACTCAGGGGCAAAAAAAACTACTTATGATGTTTTTAATGCAAAGAGAATTTACAGTGTAAATTTCAACATTCTGAATCCAGACATTTTAGGAATTTCATACACACTGTTACACACTGTATACGGCGTCCCGTTTGTTTTTCGTAATTGACGCCCCCAACAATCTAGAAACATCACCCATTTCGAATCAAAGAGAATCTACAGTGTAAATCTCAACTTTCTAAATCCAGACGTTACACCCTGTATACGGCGTCCCGTTTTTTTTCGTAATTAGCGCCCCCAACAATCTAGAAACATCGACCATTTCAATTTCTAAGAAAAATAATGAGGGGTTTTGGTTTTTCATACAAACTTTAACACCCTTTATCAAAGCTTTCAGGACTAAAAACGCAGTTTTGATATCATATTTGATGTTTGAGTATTATAAGGAACTTATTTTGAAAATTTCTTGTCTCTAGTATCATTAATTTAGATTTAAGCAAAAAACATATTTCATCCTGTATAAGACCTCAGGGGCAAAATAAAAAAAAACTAAATCATTTATAATGTTGGTGATACAAAAATAATCCACAGTCTAAATTTCAACATTCTGAATCCAGACGTTTAGGAGTTTCATACACACTGTTACTGTTATACGGCGTCCCGTTTGTTTTTCGTAATTAGCGCCCCCAACAATCTAGAAACATCACCCATTTCGGATCAAAGAGAATCTACAGTGTAAATTTCAACTTTCTAAATCCAGACGTTACACCCAGTATACGGCGTCCCATTTGTTTTTCGTAATTAACCCCCCCCCCTAACAATCTAGAAACATCACTCATTTCAAATCAAAGAGAATCTACAGTGTAAATTTCAACTTTCTAAATCCAGACGTTACACCCTGTATACGGCGTCCCATTTGTTTTTCGTAATTAACCCCCCCTAACAATCTAGAAACATCACTCATTTCAAATCAAAGAGAATCTACAGTGTAAAGGACCATGCAAAAAAAAGTATGGGCAGTGTCCCATCCCATCAACAGACATGGGACAAGTTTCAATATCATTATTACGTCCCATGAAAAGTCAGTACCAATTTTTAGTTCGGAATTCGACGGGGTTTTTTTTTTAAAAAGACTTGACAAAAATAAAGTATTTTTATTTTAAAATAAAAAATTACATTTTAGACGATAATTACAAAAAGCAATTGTTCAACTAGACATTTTAAGTATTAATAACACAAAAACAATTGTGCAAGTAGACACTTAATAACAACAGAACTATTATCCAGACAAAAATAACGTTATATTATTCATCTATTATAATAGTCGATAACATTGCCGCTGGTAGATTAGTAGTAGGCCGCTAACTCAGGACTACTATGAAGCAATGTTTCTTGTAATATATGTCGTCTCTGTCTTAAAACAGATCTAGGACACATTACACATTGGCGTCCAGTCTCCATATTTATAAATCACAGTCCATTAAACGTGCCGGGGTCATCGAGTAGCAATCAAAAGGTCCAATAAACAAGCAGAGGTTAGTAATAGTCGCAAACAAGCCGATAACGCACAAATAAACAACGCGAACACAGCAGAACGTACTAGCCACGACTGAGGGAGGTGCGCGGGCGCAGGCGTCGAAAGGGTGCGGTCGGGGTAACGGAGCAAGGAGGGAGGGTAAAGTACGTCTTACGGCTGTTCTCTCTCGAGTTTTTTTTAGTTAAATAGTACATTTTTAATTCGATTCTTAATACTTAATAAAACTGTATAAGTATAACATATTTTTTTTTATTGCACGATAACCCCATATCCTACAGTGATGTCGCAATAGTAAAAAATAATCATAATGTCGAGATGTATTTAATGAGATATGTTTGGCATCTGTTGATGATATGGGACGATTTTTTGCATAGTCCTTTCAACTTTCTAAATCCAGACGTTACACCCTGTATACGGCGTCTCGTTCTTTTTGTAATTAGCGCCCCCAACAATCTAGAAACATCACCCATTTCGAATCAAAGAGAATCTACAGTGTAAATTTCAACTTTCTAAACCCAGGCGTTACACCCTGTATACGGCGTCCCATTTGTTTTTCGTAATTAACCTCCCCTAACAATCTAGAAACATCACTCATTTCAAATCAAAGAGAATCTACAGTGTAAATTTCAACTTTCTAAATCTAGACGTTATACCCTGTATACGGCGTCTCGTTCTTTTTGTAATTAGCGCCCCCAACAATCTAGAAACATCACCCATTTCGAATCAAAGAGAATCTACAGTGTAAATTTCAACTTTCTAAATCTAGACGTTACACCCTGTATACGGCGTCCCGTTTTTTTCGTAATTAGCGCCCACAACAATCTAGAAACATCGACCACTTCAATTTCTAAGAAAAATAATGAGCGGTTTCGGTTTTTCATACAAACTTTAACACCCTGTATTAAGGCTTTCAGGACTAATAAACGCAGTTTTGATATCATTTTTGATGTTGTAACATTATAAGGAGCTTATTTTGAAAATTTCAAGTCTCTAGTGTCATAGTTTTGATTTTAGCAAAAAACATATTTCACCCTGTATAAGACCTCAGGGGCAAAATTAAAAAAAACTAAACCATTTATGAAGTTGGTGATACAAAAAGAATCCACAGTCTAAATTTCAACATTCTAAACCCAGTAGTTTAGGAGTTTCATACAAACTGTTACACCCTGTAAACGGCGTCCCGGTTAAGTTATCCCAAAATCCCGTCTTAGTGGGTGCCTACGTCACGTAAAGAAGCTACTGTCCAAATTTCATCTTTCTATCTTCAGCGGTTTCGGCTGGGCGATGATGAGTGAGTGAGTGAGTGAGTGAGTAGATCAGTGGTATTTGGATTTTATATATATAGATGTAAATTACTTGTTCATTTGTTTTGTTATACTCTCTTATCTGTGGTTAAGTATAATCAGAAATATCAAGAAATCATTTCTAATTTCTAATCCAAACCCCTAAAGAAATCAATATCAAGCAGTTTCCTTTTACAATACAAAAATCTTTAGCTGTTTGGGCTCCAAGCTATAATATCCGTTTTTCTGAATACACAAACTAACCTCGGCCTATATGCATAACTCTGACGATTCAAAAAAAATTCCAGTTCATCTACCCGGTATACTCCGTTTACTTTCATCATCATCGTCGCTCGCTACCGATAGACGTTCACTACTGTATATTGGTCTTGCGCGAGTCTTATCCAGTATATTTCAACAACCATTTATTTTTTAATACAAACTGTTGACCCCTGTATCAGCGTCCGCATAAACTAAGAGGACGCCCCTTTATAATAAACTTTATGTTCACCATGTTGGATTTTATAATTTCTAACTTTTCCGTAAACAGAACCCCAATATCCTAAAATACTCCACACATATCGATTTACATTTTGCATTTATTAATTAAAATGATGTCTTTTTTGTAATAACGATTTCTAAAACCTAGAAACATCACCATCACCCATTTCGATTTGTAAGAAAAATAATAAGCGGTTTCGGTTTTTCATAAAAACTTTTTATCAAGGACTCCAGTAACTATAAAAGCAGGTATGATATCATATTTGATGTTGTAATATTATAAGGAGCTTATTTTGAAAATTTTAAGTCTCTAGTATCATTAGTTTAGATTTAAGCAAAAATCATATTTCACCCTATATAAGACCTCAGGGGCAAAATAAAAAAAAAACTAAATTATTTATAATGTTGGTGATACAAAAATAATCCACAGTCTAAATTTCAACATTCTAAACCCAGTAGTTTAGGAGTTTCATACAAACTGTTACACCCTGTATACGGCGTCCCGGTTAAGTTATCCCAAAATCCCGTCTTAGTGGGTGCCTACGTCACGTAAAGAAGCTACTGTCCAAATTTCATCTTTCTATCTTCAGCGGTTTCAGCTGGGCGATGATGAGTGAGTGAGTGAGTGAGTGAGTAGATCAGTGGTATTTGGATTTTATATACCGGGTGTTTCTGTCAAGGCGGTAATAAATCAAAGGAAGGATTTAGCTCACCATACCTAACAACTTTCCCAAAGCGACATGGGTCGAAATCTCAAAACAAAAATCAGTTGTCCCGTACATTGACCTCGCCAGCTGATCAAACTAATGTATGGAACAGCTGTTTTTTTTTTGAGATTTCGACCTATGTTGCTCTGGGAAAATTGTTAGTTATGGTGAGCAGAAGCCCTTCTTTGATTTATTACCGCCTTGTCAGAAACACCCGGTATATAGATTTTTTATTTAAATAATTTATTAAGGATTAGATTAGCATTAAAAGAAGCATCCTAATACGTGAACATTTAAATTTAATTTAAAAAAATGTTCTCAAGGTGACGATATTATGAAAAAAACTAAAAAGTTCAATAACTCGAAAACGGTTGGGTTTTGACCTGGGTACCTGAGGGCTAAAATGATTGGTAATTATCCCTACTATCACCTCCTGAAATGGTCTGGTCTACTTACCAGTAACCCTGTATAATTTTCTCATAGATGGTGAGTGTGACACACGACACACGGAAGCAAATATATTTTTGGCTCGGCCGACGTACTTTGAATCCCTCGCTTCGCTTGCTCGCTATGCTCGGGATTCTACTCTAGATTTCCTCCATCGCTCTGGATTCAAAAAAGCGCCCTCGCCGTAAAAATATTACTTTGTTCCCTAGTGAAGTGACACAATCTACTATTAAATCGGCAATGTAATTTTATTTTTTTTAAAAGTAAATTGCCTTTTTGTATGTACATACATCAGTAAAAAATAAGAAATCACTATGCTAGTTTTTAACCACCGACGAAAACCTCAGAGGGGTGTTATAATTTTAAATTTTAACGTGTGTATCTGTCTGTCTGTCTGTGTATCTGTCTTTTTGTATCATAGATCCGATTCTCGTTAAGTTTTTTTTGTATCATAGATCATTTCAGGCTGAGTGTTCTTAGCCATGTCTCATGAAGATCTGATCAGCACTTTGAATATCATCAGCTCTTTTCTAGGTGATGAGGGGTAGGGCTTGGACACCGGTTTTCGGTAGTACCGAAAAACCGGGATACCGGACCAATATTACCGTATTTTAAAACCGGTTTTCGATGGTCAAAATACCGGTTTTTCGGTAAAAAAAAATTTTATATTTTTTTATTGCTTAAGTTAGCACTGAGACTGTTATCAAATGTGTTTTTGTTCTTTTTTACATAAGCACATTTATAAAATGTATTAAACCTTTTTTTTAGTGACTTTGAGCTTTGCATAAGGTCCATAGATAGTTACAATGTCTCAGTCCGGTAAGTTGCCTCTGGCAACAGACATGGCTTGTTGACTTTCGTCGTCAATTTGGACGAGAAGATGTAGTGAAGCTTCCCGAACGCTGGCAATCTAATTTTGACTTGACGATCGACCTCTTTTACGAAGATTGACCTAGGTAGACAGTTTGTCCCAGGTATATGTTTTCGTCAACAATACACAGGTACAACAACCGATCGAAAAGTAGCCGATCTTGACTGAAATCGGTTTAGCATAGTAGCATGGGCGTTCAACATGATTTTCGTTTGGTCCATCACATAGGAAGGTCTACGTATCAACAGCGCCAAAACAAAGGAGATGCGTCTCAACACAGAAGTTACCACTCCAATTTGTGTCAACGGCAATGTTGAGCGCGTGGATAAATTCACGTACCTGGGCAGTGTCGTGAATCCGGGCGGAGGAGCGGAAGCCGACAAAGAAGCTCGCATAAATAAGGCACGATCAGATTTTGCCCAACTCAAGCCAGTGTGGAGGTCCTTATTCATAACGCGCCAAACAAAACTCAGAATCTTCGAGTCCAATGTGAACTCGGTTCTCCTTTACGGCTGTGAAACCTGGTTTGTCAGAAAGGATCTGTCTGCTAGGTTGCAGGTTTTTTTTAACAAATGCCTACGACAGATCCTTAGAGTATTTGGGCCCAAGACAATCAGGAACTCTGAGCTATGGAGATCACGCACCAGAAACCAGTTGAATTGGAAATCAAGATAAGGAAATGGCGTTGGATAGGCCACACACTGAGGAGGCCAGACGACCATCCGTCGAAGATAGCCCTTAATTGGTGCCCACATGGACGTCGCAGAGTCGGCCGCCCTAAGCAGACCTGGCGCTGCACGGTGGAACAAGAGGCTCCCACACTCGGAGCACCGTGGGGCGAGATGCAGGAGGTTGCCCAAGACAGGAGCAAGTGGCGAGCTTTACTGAGAGCCCTATGTCCCTGATGAGGGATAAAAAAACATCATCATCATCATCATCCATCACATGTTCATTATATTTATCGAGCATTGCACTGAAATCCTTAGCAGTCTGTGCCTTAAACTACAATGTTGAGTGATATACTCGCCGTTTGTGCCTTGGCCAAGTTCTTCCAGCCTTGGTCAAGTCCAGAAACTTGGAGACATTCTCGGTAAACAGTTTTAGGCATATAACATCCCTATATAACTTCCTGCTAGCAGTCGAATAACCTTCGATTTCTGATCTATTGATTTGACTTCAGAGTCCAACAGACATAGTGGTGATTCATTGGTAGTCCACTTGGCACCGCTCTGGAGAGATTTTAGCACTGCCCAGGTCTCAACTCAATCGACACCAAGGTTTTATTATAGTCCATAAAAATCGTCAAAGTGGCAGGGTATACTCATCAGTCTTCGTATTACATGTAGCATGATGATGAGATCCGCAGAAGAACTTAAGTCACCGACATAGCCCAAATAATTGCATTGGGCAAGCACATAGTTCGAAAGTTCTCGATTGGCGACTGCGCACAGGACGAGCAGAGTAGGCAGATCCCCAACAGGGTGGTCATACGACTTGGTAAATTTTGCGTGCGGAAGTACACTGGATAAGATTTCTTATCTTAGATTAGCTGAACACCGGTCGGTAGTCGGTAAGGCAATCTGTGGGGAAGACCCTATGACGAACCAAACTAAGTTTAATAATTTTTTTTTTTTTTAATAATTTGAGTTAAAAAAAGTTATTTTTAAAGTTAAATATAACAGAAAGATAACTTACTTTTACGCTAAGTGTTTTAAT
Organism: Euspilapteryx auroguttella; assembly: GCA_951802225.1. Taxonomy (NCBI): domain Eukaryota; kingdom Metazoa; phylum Arthropoda; class Insecta; order Lepidoptera; family Gracillariidae; genus Euspilapteryx; species Euspilapteryx auroguttella. The sequence continues at coordinate 9,373,463 of OX637642.1, read as the reverse complement.
TTGAACTTTTCTTCAAAAACAAACATTTTTTCAAAGAAAAAGTAAAATACCGAAAAATTACCGAAATACCGGTTTCCCGGTTTTAAAATTTTCACTACCGAAAAAAACCGGTTTTCAAAAATATATCGGTAGTCCAAGCCCTAATGAGGGGATCTAACTTGCTTCCTTATGTCCGATCGATTTGAAATTTGGTACCATGTTACATCTATGATATTGAAAGTATATGGTAAGGTAACCATGACCTGATCTGCCGTTTGAAGATGATCAGCTCTGAAATAGTGGATGAGGGGATCTAACTACCTTCCATATGTCCTATTGATTTGAAATTTGGTACCGTGTTACTTCAATGATATTAAAGTATATGGTAAGGTAACCATGATCTTTTGAAGATGATCAGCCCTAGTTCTAGTTTAGTTGATGAGAGGTCTGACAGGGTCAGGGGTTTTTTAATTTTTTAATTTGAGTTATGCTTCTAAACAACAGTGTATTGTATTTGTATATTATGTACAACCCAACCTGATTCCGTCTCACTTGTCCGTGGTCGCGAGCGCATCTTGTGATAGTGACGTGCCGTAAATGACGCAGCATGTAATGCAATATTAACAGATTTATTTTAAATGCGAACTACTTACTTATAATTTCCTATTTTTTTTATTATTTGTAATCGGTCGGTATGTAAAAGGAATCTCTAAGTAATCAAAAACAGAAAATTTTGAATTCAAAGTCACCCAGCCAGTAGAATGACTTTTAAATAAATATTAGCGTAAATTTTTATAAACTTTTATTGTTTAACTAAAAAATGCTTATCTAAGTAGGTAGGTAAGTACGTACTGTATCTACAATGGCAGTGGTTACATAAATATTTGTTGTTGATTGCAAAAGATACAAATTTAGTAATTAACCGAAAGTTAAGTTTAGGCCAGCGAAATGCGGTTTGGTTTAATTATTTTAATAGTAGGAAAATATAACATAGATATATTTTTATTCAAGTAAAGTATATACAGTTTGATACATCTTTTCTATCTTCTTATTCCATTTAAATTATTTACTTATTTAAAATATTATTATCATCACAAGCTCAAATATTTCACATTCATTGGTTTTACGAACATAGCATTTATGATCATTTTAATGACTAGTCTTAAAACAGAATGTGTGTATTGCAGCTGCTGAGTTCTTTCAAACGAAAAGATGGTACCTACACTTTAAGTTGTGTTGTATGTGTCTAACTAAATGTCTGGCACCTCCTTTTTCACTTAATAAGATACCTAATTATTTTTCTTAAATATTAAGTGTACTTATAATGCTTTGGCTTCTATATTGTTATTTTAAGAACCTAAAATTTTTCAAGTATTTGGTGTGATTTATAACTGGGCAAGTAGGGTATATCTTAAATGATTCCAAAACCAAAATATAGCAGACCAGAAAAAGTAATACTGAGTACAAACTACAATTTATGGATAGAATAGTGCTTAGCGCGGAGCTGGCGCATAACTGCGTCAAGTATAGCGCCTGTTATCAAAACTAACATTATAAAAAAAGGGTTTAAAAATTATGAATTTATAAAGCGAGTTACATTAATTCAGGGTCTCAAATTTTAAGAGACTACGAAAATTGTATCCATTGTAATTGTCTTCTGCCCCTACAATTTAAGAAACTACCAATTTTGTACAATTGGATTGCAATTGCCGCGACTGATCGATAGTTAAATAAGAGACTACCAAAATTGTCAAAAGAGGACAAGACAATCAAAAAAAAATCGCAATTGGTCTTAGATAAGATAAGAAACTTGGGGCCCAGGTCGTATGTTCGCCATAATTGCTTGGCGTTCGTGGATTTAACTTTCAACATGTTTCAATACTGTCTCTTGGTGCGCCTAGTTTCACTATGATATTTTTTAGTTTAGGAATAGTCGAAAGATACAACAGAACTAAAACCGGTTTATATCAATTATACTGTAATGTCACAGTGAGCACCCATAGGAAACTACCTACACAGTAGGTATAAGATGCAAGATTTTATTTTATAAATTCTCATGGGCAGTTAATAATTAAAAAGTTGTGTAAAAACATTACGCAAAACGATTTGTCGTCTCAATAGAATAGATCTTACACTAGTATTTTAAGACAATTTAGGTTAAGTGTTTTTGATGCAAACAGCGCATCTTGAAACCCTGCGTATGCCAGACTTGAGCGTCTCCCGCTCGGGCGCGGCGAACTGCTGGCTGTCCTCGATGCTGGTGAGCCAGAAGCTGAGCTTGTTGGCGAAGTGGTGGCACGTGCCGGCCTCGCCGTTGCACTCGATGAAGGGTGAGGTGCGGAAGTCCTCGAGGCACGAGCCCGGGCTCTCGAGCGCCTGCCCGCCGCCTTGCCCGCCCGCGCCCGTGTGCTGCACCAACAAAAACACACCCCGTTACTATACCCTTATATACCTATACCTAAACAATAAATACTTACACACTTATACTAACCTATGTTCTTTAATGTCAAATGAAAAATTTATTAACTTCAATGTTAAGGTCTGGTCATGGTCATTTAACAGTGTTGTACAAGCGGAAAGCTGTTTTTTTTCCGATAAATTCCAGTCTAAATGAAAGGTAACTAAAATAATATGAATAGGGTAAGTAACCAAAAAGTACCTACAAGTATTATTTAAATACATACCATTACAAAACTGTATCCAATCCAAAGTTCTCTCCAAGCGACTGGACAAGAGGGAACCGCTTCAGACTGACTATGGACTGCTATCACGTTAGCCGGCACCTCGCAGACAACGCATCGCGATATGTGTCGCATGATCTCGTTTCCTTCGACTGGCATCATCGGTATGGCCTGGTTAGTAGAGAGCCAATAACTGCGGTCGTTGCGGCTGGCGTAGTTGCAAACATTGTTAAGGTCGCAGAACAGGAATGGCATAGTGTTGAATTTTCTTATGCACGAACCCGCGTAACCCAAGTCTTGGTTGTGGGCCTTTTCATTTCCGTCAATATAAAGCAGTGAGTATCCGTCCCACAGCTTGACGTGTCCGGGCGCGCACTCGGGCACGGCCTCGGTCTGGCTGTGGCGCACCAGCAGCATGCCGGTGAGGTACTCGGTGGCGGCGCAGCGCGCGCCGGGCGGGCCGGGCTCGCCCGTGCGGCCCGCGAGCCCCGCCGCGCCGCGCTCGCCCGCCACGCCCTGCAGCCCCGGGGGCCCCGGCTGGCCCGGGGGGCCCGGAGGCCCCGTGTAGCCGCGGTCGCCCTTCTCGCCTTGAATGCCGTCCAGTCCTGGCTGACCGGGGGCTCCGTTTGCTCCCGGACGTCCGTCCAATCCCGGCGGGCCCTGAGGTCCAACTGAACCTTTTGGTCCATAAATTATATTTGCGGGTTCACCTTTGTCTCCTTTAAGGCCTTGTACGCCAGATAAACCGATGCGGCCTTGGAACCCTCTGTCACCTTTTTGCCCTTCCAAGCCTGGTGGACCCGGCTGTCCGTCTAGTCCGTCCAGTCCACGGTCGCCCTTGTCTCCTCTTTGGCCAGGCGCGCCTATTCTGCCTGGTGGTCCAGGTTCACCTTTTTGTCCAGGTAAGCCAGGTACGATTGGTCCTTGTACTCCCTTATCACCCTTGGGTCCAGTAAGACCTGGAGGTCCAGGAGCCCCTGGGAAGCCATCATTTCCTGGAGGGCCGGCCAGACCTTCACGTCCTTGATCTCCTTTTTCACCTAAGAGTCCAGGGCTGCCTGGCCTGCCGGGAACTCCGATCGGTCCCGGGAGGCCTGTTAGACCAACGTCTCCTTTTTCACCAGGGGCGCCGCGATCCCCCTTTCTGCCATGTTTGCCAGGTGTGCCAGGTAGACCTTTCTCTCCTTTTATAGTTAGTCCGGGCAATCCTTCTGGTCCTGTTGGGCCCCTGTCACCTGTAAAATGCAAATTACATATTAAGCGATAACCAAACTGCATCATACAAAAAGGTTCTTTTATAAAATCGTATTTGTAAACGCACCTTTTTCTCCTAGAAGCCCCATTGGTCCTTGTTCTCCCTGTCTTCCTTCAAAACCGCGATCACCCTTATCACCTTGTCGCCCTTGTAGACCTTCTAAACCTCTTTCACCTTTCTGTCCGGGTAATCCTTGCATTCCAGGTGGTCCTATGTCACCCTTTTCTCCCTTGACGTTAAGCGATGGCCCGGGTAAACCTCTGTCTCCTGGCAAGCCAGGGTTTCCAAGAGGCCCAGGTAAGCCTGGTGGTCCTAAAGGTCCCCTTTCTCCCTTTTTTCCATCAAAGCCATCTCTTCCAGGAAATCCTTTATCGCCTTTTTCGCCTGGTGGACCAGATGGTCCAGGCAGCCCCACTCCTCCTTGCTCTCCAGGACGGCCATCGAGTCCATCGCGTCCAGGCGGTCCTGGTTCGCCGGATGGTCCTCTGTCACCTTTAAGACCCGCTGGCCCTGGATAACCTGGTTCACCTTTCGGGCCCGGTTGCCCAGGGTAACCGTCAATACCAGGCAAACCAATGTCGCCCTTACGTCCCTCAGGCCCAGGTAATCCAAAGCCTGGTAATCCTGCATCACCTTTGTCTCCCTTGTCTCCATTTGAGCCAGGGGTGCCGTCTAATCCTCTAAAACCTGTCATTCCGGGTTCACCCTTTTCACCCTTATCTGAGGCAAGCCCTGGTAATCCTCTTGGTCCCACAGGGCCAGGAAGCCCTCTGTCACCTTTCTCCCCAGTTAATCCCATTGGGCCAGGTGGGCCAGGAGGACCTTCATATCCTTGGTCACCTTTGATTCCTGGAGTTCCAGGAGCGCCTATTCGTCCATCCAAACCAGGAAAGCCCGGAGCTCCTTGGAATCCTAAATCTCCTTTGTCACCCTTTTCACCAGGATTTCCATCTACTCCAGGATAACCACGAGGTCCAGGTCGACCACGAGCACCAGGGAATCCTTTGGGACCGTCCGGTCCCTGCATTCCCGGCTCACCCTTTTGACCTGGTAATCCAATAACTCCAATCTTACCGGGTGTGCCCGGATATCCTTGATTGCCTTTTTGACCATCTCTACCAGGTGTTCCAGGAGTGCCGGGAACTCCAGGTGGCCCAATCGGACCAGGTTCTCCTTTGGGACCTATTGGGCCTGCAACTCCAATTCTACCAGCGAAACCTTGATCCCCTTTTTCACCGGGCCATCCTTGTGTTCCAGGTGGTCCTTCAGTTCCTGGCAAACCTGGTTGTCCTCTAAGTCCTTGATCTCCTTTGAATCCTTGAGATCCTGGTGGCCCAGGTGGACCTGGCATTGATGCACCTATTTCTCCTTTGTCACCCTTATTTCCTGGTAATCCTGGCAGTCCGATTGGTCCTGGTTCTCCAGGTGTACCGGGGAAACCCATTGCACCCATTTCGCCCTTGTCTCCTCTTGGCCCTGGGAATCCTCGAGGTCCAGTCAGGCCCTGACGTCCAGCTATTCCCATCTCTCCCTTTTGTCCATCCCTACCTGGCATTCCTATATCACCTTTAGGTCCTGGTTCACCGGGCGGCCCGGGGAGTCCAGGCAAACCTTGAGCTCCCCTGTCTCCTTTTGTCAGTTCTGCTAAATTGGCAGGGCACTGTCCTGGAGCTCCCTTTATTCCAGGTAGTCCTGAATATCCCTTATCTCCTTTGAATCCCTTTTCACCCACGAACCCTTTATCTCCTTTAATTGACGCACCATTCAGCCCAGGTAAACCTGCTGCACCATTAATACCGGGTTCACCATCAGCACCCGGAGGTCCGCTATACCCCTGGTCTCCCTTCGATCCCGGCATTCCAATTTGTCCTCGAACTCCCTTATCACCGTCCTTTCCTCTGTCTCCTTTAAGGCCTGTGAATCCTCGCGGTCCAGGTTCGCCTCTCGGGCCAGGTGGTCCTTTTATTAAACTAGATGGGATCATAGCAGGTTCTCCCTTTTCACCCTGAGGTCCAATGGGTCCGTCGTCACCACGTTCTCCCTAAATTATAAAGTTTTTTGTGATATTAATGTCCAAACAACAGAAAATGCATCAGCCAAGTTCGACAACAGATACTTTGAAAACTAATTCCTTTTTTTATTTCGGATCTTAGCAATCCAGAATTAAATAAGTATATAAATACTTAATCACGTGATATGTTCATAGTACAAGGTTCTTTGAGAATAGAATAAACTTATGGGCCCTATTCCCTATTTACTTGCAAGGTTTTATTGAGTCATTTTCTAATGATGTTACAAAAAAAAGCGGACGACGGCAGACTAACTTCAACCTAACAATAGTAAAAAAAAAAACACTTACCGGAGCACCGGGCGCCCCGGAGATGCCGTTGATGCCGTCCATGCCGCGCTCGCCCGGCACGCCCAGCGGCCCCGCCGGCCCGCGCTCCCCCGGCTCGCCCGGGTTTCCGTCCAAGCCACGGTCACCCTTCTCGCCAGGACCTCCAGGCCAACATTCGTTACATCTTCCACCGATATCACCCTTAGCTCCAGGATTTCCTGGTGTTCCATCAAATCCAGGACTACCTTTGTCACCTTTTTCACCAGTTGGACCAACAAGACCAGGGCTACCCGGTGTACCCAAGGTTGAATTTCCTGGAACTCCTCGCAAGCCCTGATAGCCTCGCTCTCCTTTTTGGCCCTTCTCACCGTTTAATCCGGGTTGGCCACTTAACCCTTTTTCACCCTAGAAATATATTTTTTTATTATTATGTATAATAAAACAACTTACATATTTTTAAAAAATTAATCTGCTATAATAATAATAAGTTTACACGCTAATTTATTTGTAGACCATTTTATATCGGAGAATGACTTATAATAATAATTAATTATTATTATTATTTAAATCTTTATTCGTGGTTCGTTAGTCTCGCTAAATCTCGAGAACGGCCGTGCCGATTTAGCTTATTTGGGTTTTGAAATGTTTGTAGTAGTCCAGGAAAGGTTTAAAATTTAAAAGGTCAAAAAATATTGAAAAATTGCGAGGAAGAAAGAAAAAAAAATTGTCATTCTCCGATATAAAATGGTCTACAAATAAATTAGCGTGTTAACTTATTCTAAGGCGATACGAAGTTTGCGAGTTCAACTAGTAACTGATAAAATCATACTTACTGGTATTGATAGGCCACTGTCTCCTTTGTATCCTCTCAAGCCTGGTGGTCCAACTGGACCATCGTACCCTCGTGGCCCAGGTTCACCATTTTTGCCATCTCGACCAGTTTCGCCTTTTTCTCCTTTTTGTCCAGCTGGTCCTTCTATACCCGGCGTCCCGGGTTCACCTTGTCCTCCAGGTGGACCCATTGGTCCTGGAGTTCCCCTTTCACCAGGTTCACCGTCAGTTCCTCGGGGGCCGGGACTTCCAGGATAACCTCTAGGGCCGAAGGGCCCAGGGGGCCCTTGAGTGCCTGTAAGTCCTCCTGCAGGGCCTTGAATACCTTTAAGACCTCTCGGGCCGGGTAAACCGTCTTTTCCTGGCTCTCCCTTTCTTCCAGTTCTTCCTGGGAGACCTGGAAGTCCATCATTTCCACGGTCACCTTTCTGACCTATAGGACCTGGCGCACCATACATACCGTCTCGACCCTGAAATTGTTTCGAAAATTAATATTTTGCTTAAGACGATATACGAGAAATAAATCAAACGACCGAGGAACAAAGGATGTCCTTTTCCCTCAAACATACGGAGGGAAAAGGTCATATGTCAGTCGCCCACATCGGTTACTACATTTTATTGGAAAAAGTAATAAATGTAGTACCACACTAGCATATATAGCTACATATTATTATAGTATAGTTAGCAACAAGCATGTAACCATAATTTAATCAAAAATAAATCATATCTTATTCGAGACGGTTGTTTCCACACCAATCCGCGCCCTACATGGCGACCCTGCCAGGATGAACCAGGGTGCTATGAAATATCTTTTTAATTATTACTTTTAAATCAAATTTGAATTACCAGAATTTGATATACTTTATTATCATTATTCCCATGTAGTTTCAACAAAAACTAGTTAGTAATTTCGAAGAACTAGCTATTCCCGTTTTTTGGAAATCTTTTTGGTTATCTTTGACGAAATAATGTATCGAGGTTTTTTGATTCCACTAGTGTGTCTCATTAATAAAAAACTTTGTTATATCCTCAAAAACGTTATATTAAAATTCCAGATCTTTATCTCTTATAGATTAAGAGAATTACTTGATTTAAAAAACCTTCAAAACTCATATAGCGTCTTAATAAGAACTTTTAAGATATTTTTGAATAAAAAAACTCACCCTAGCGCCCGAGTCACCACGTATTCCTTTTTCACCTTTTATTCCCATTTGACCAGGTTGACCTGCTTCTCCCATTGGCCCGCTATCTCCCTTTTGACCAAAGTTCCCTGGTTCACCCTTATCTCCCTTGGGCCCCATGTCACCCTGTATTCCTTTAATAGCTCCCTTATTACCCGTAGAGGGAAGGGGAATCGAAGGGCAGCTCTGGCCGCGATCTCCCCGATCACCACGATCACCTTTGTCACCTTGGATTGACGCTCCTTTGTCTCCTTTGAATCCTTTATCTCCTTTACTACCAGTTGGTCCCTGAAAATTTACAATTATGATGTAACGTTAGCTGTTGATATTTAGTTTTTTTTTTGTCAAACTATTAATTATACATTTTAGGCCAAAAGAACGTTGAGTTTCAGCTACATTTTATAACAGAAACTTTAAAAATACTTTTTCGTTTTCATGTACAGTGGCGGCCTAGGAGAGCGTAACAGATTTGTCTATGGTCTCGTGCGCCCTAGACTGTATTATTAAAGTAAATAATTTACAAAAAAACCTGGAAGTGTTACGGCGACCTAGACCGCCATCAAGCCGCCATCATTAGATAAACAGTGTTATAAGTTGTGTCACATAATTACAACAAATATTAGTCTAAAACTTTGAACAATGTCTATAATAAATATTTTTTTACAAATTTTCAACTAACCATAGGGCCCCTGTTTCCCTTGGGCCCCTTCTCGCCAGGCTGCCCGGAGGGTCCTACGGGTCCTGACGGGCCTAGCATGCCGTCTGCTCCAGCTTCACCTTTTTGCCCCTTCGGATGTATTCCGATGTGTGCCGCTTCTCCCTTGTTACCTTTGTCTCCCTTTGGGCCTGGTATACCTCTTGGCCCTTGGGAACCTCTAGGTCCAGGAAATCCGGGCTCTCCCTAAAAAAAATATAATTTTAATTAAACTGCAACTGAGATTTTATTTGAGGTCGGTACACAGTTTTACATTAGATGTCACCAAACAAAAAAATGAGGCAAATATTGTAACTTAATTGCCTTTCGGTGTGCTATTAATAATGAAAGCAGTCTGACTAAATACTTAATCGACATGTATAACTCACATCAGTCCCATTGCAGCCGTCCCGCCCTGGTATGCCGATGTTGCCTGGTTCACCCTGTGGCCCCGCCGGCCCGATAAGTCCCGTAAATCCTTGCAGTCCTGTTTTGCCTCGTTCGCCTTTAGGTCCACGAGGACCCTGTGGGCCCATTTGACCTTTCTGTCCTTTAGGGCCTTGCGGTCCATCAGCTCCAGCATGGCCTTGTCCACCTACAGGTCCTTGAGGTCCAGGTAATCCAGGGAAACCCTATAAATTACTTAGATTAACGACATTTGATGACATGATACGGCTACTTTTATTGTTTTTCTTTTAACAGAATTAAATGATTGAATCACAGGCATCAATATACTTTTTGAACTTAATTTATACTTACCCTGGGGCCTTTTTCAGCCCAGCACTTGGGCGAGCAGCAGCCGGGGGCCGTGCAGTTGCGGTCGGGGGCGGTGGTGCGCTGCCTCGTGACGGGATCGTATATGGCGTAGTTGGAATCGGGCCGCTGCGGCGCCGGCTCTAGCCCCTGCGAGTAATCAGGCTGCTGCGGGTACGCCGACTCGTGTGGGTAGCCCGACTGCGACAGGTAGTCCGACTGCGATGGGTAGCCAGACTGCGAGGGGTAGGAAGACTGCGACGGGTATGACGACTGCGACGGGTAGGCCTGCTGTTGGGTGTAGGAAGGCGCCGAGGGCGACGGGCGCTCTAGATCCGGCCGCCTCGACAGCCCGCGGTACGTGTACGGTGGTCGCCCGCTTGGGCCGCGGTCTACAGGCCATTCTGAAGGCCATTGTCCTGGGTCTATGCTATTGATTTCGTAGCCATTGTCTTGCTGAAATTAAAAAACAAGATAGGGCTTTGCAAAAGAGTAATTATACTATAATCTTAATACTTTATTTATATACAGACTACGCAATATTAACAAATCCGAAGGTAGTCTGCGTATAACTTTTAACGCTTGCTAGCCGAGACAGTTGCGGGGAAATGTTTATAAAAGCGGGCAACTTGGTCAAGCGGGGCATTCGCCGTCTAGGAGTCGTAGAAGTAAGACCCAAAGACTTATTTATAACCATTGTTATAATTCAAAACCTAGTAATAAAAAAATCTTAAAAGTTATTTTGGTATTTAATTTTTCTGAACAAAGTCAGTGCTAACAGCTTCAGAAGAAGGGATTCCCGAGAGTATAAAGTTATTCTCGCTGCGCCTGCAAAATGTAAGTTTTTTTTTTTATTATTTATATCTATGATTATAATTTCTTAACAAGAAGGTAACTTTATATTAAAAACTAAAATAAGATAATAATTTTAACAATTACAAGAGGCACTCTTATTCGCTTTGCCAGGGCTACACTATGGCGGTGCATAAGTGTGTATTTTGTTAAAACTTTTGCTTGAACTTCTAGCCAGGGCCACTCTCTGGGTTAGTTAAAGTAAAATACTAATAATTATTTTTTTTTTTAAAAAAAACCGGCTTGTAGTGATATTTTTCTTGCAATTGGTTGCCATCCCCGCATGTATACACTTTGCCAGGGCTACAACTTGGATGTGTATGTTCATGTACGCAGTTTCGTTTGAACTTCTAGCCAAGGCTACTCCTTGGGTCGTTCAAGCTTAATTGGGTGAAAACCTTTTGCCAGATTGTATATTTCACCCATGAGATAATGAAAGTTAAATTTTCTACGGGTACTCTAATATTGCGTATTATTATTATTATTATTTCTCAAATAAATTCCGCTTTTAGTTAATTATTGACTTTACATTTATGTTGTGATTATTTGTGTATTATATTGTTCTATTAACATTTTAAATTGTTCAGTTGGCAACTTACCTATCTACCGTGGGTACAGGTTTATACGCGTTGCCAAGGCTACACTTTGGATGCTTATATTCGTGTACTTACGGTTTTGTTTGAACGTCCAGCCAAGGCTACTCCTTGGGTTGTTCAAACTTGATTCGGTGGAAACCATTTATTGTCATACTAAAAAACTTTACTGTTTTAGTTTGAAAAAAAATACGGATACCCGACATTGCTTGTTGACTATAATATTATTACGCTGCTTTGAGTTTTATTTATTTATTTTATTGATCTTTTTATAATACAGTGTGCACGTTTATACACATTGCCAAGGCTACACTTTGGATGTGTATGTCTGTGTACTTACAGTTTAGTTTGAACTTCCAGCCAAGGCTACTCCTTGGGTAATTCAAGCTAAACTAGGTTTTGCATTCTATCACTTTATTTATCATCTAATTAATACCTTTTAATACATTTTTGGTGTAAATGCCGTGTCCACGTTTATATACTTTGCCAAGGCTACACTTTGGATGTGTATACCTGTGTACTTACAGTTTAGTTTAAACTTTCAGCCAAGGCTACTCCTTGGGTAGTTTGAGCTAAACTAGGTTTTGCAGTGTATCAAATTATTTATAATCTGTAATAATACATTTTCATAAAATCTTGGTTATAATACAGTGTGCACGTTTATATACTTTGCCAGGGCTACACTCTGGATGTGTATATCTGTGTTCTTGTGTAGTTTGGTTTGAACTTCCGGCCAAGGCTACTCCTTGGGTAGTTCGAGCCAAACTAGGTTTCGCATCGTAATACTTTATAAACTGAAATCAAAAGTTTTCGTAACGTTTTTGTTATTAAAATACAATAAAAATTCTAATACACTAGAAGTTTCAGAAATGGAAACGTCCGACACTGACGGAAGAGAGTTAAGGTCTCGGAGTCAGGGTCCATATGAATCCAGCCCAGGAGAACCCAGGTCATTGGGTCAGGGTCCGTATGAAGCCAGCCCAGGAGTACCCAGGTCATTGGGTCAGGGTCCGTATGAAGCCAGCCCAGGAGTACCCAGGTCATTGGGTCAGGGTCCGTATGAAGCCAGCCCAGGAGTACCCAGGTCATTGGGTCAGGGTCTGCGTGAAACCAGCCCAGGAGTACCAAGACTAGGTCGGGGCCAATCTAAACTGCACCCAGGAGTACCCAGGTTTGAGGGTCAGGGTCCAGGCGACTTGCACCCAGGAGCACCCAGGTTAGAGGGTCAGGGTTCAAGTGGCTTACGCCCAGGAGTACCTAGGTATGAGGGTCAGGGCAAAAATACAGGTTTGCAAAAGGGATACAGGTCACAACGCCGAGACTACGTGTCTGAAGAAGGGTCTCCAAGCCGGAGTGATGGGAGGCCGCAGAGTGACCATCGATGCTCTAATGATCTGAATGACTCTGCGTTACCACAAGATGTACGTAAACGTCCGATACGAAGACGTCACAGAAGTGATTCCACAAACTCTGAAGACTCCGAAGACAACCGTAGTAAGAGACGTAGACAAAGTAAATACGACAAATCTAGTAGTAATACTAATGATATGTTAAATAAGTTTTTAGCTATACTTAATCAGGTCAAAGGCTCAGATAAACCTAAGCTCTCATTTACAACTAATGCTCTTCCAGAATTTGACCCTATGTCAAAAGAACAGACTGTCCTTACCTGGTTAACTAAAGTCGAGGAATGTGCTGAAATATACGGCTGGGATGATAGGGAAACCATACATTACGCGCTTCCTAAATTAACTGGGGTAGCAAAAACTTGGTATCAGGGGTTACCATCAGTTTTATATACGTGGTCTCAGTGGAAAAAAAAGTTAATTGAATCGTTTCCATGTAGCGAGGATTATGCTGAGCTTTTGACAGAAATGTTAGCAAAAAGGGTTAAATATGGCGAATCTTTCGAACAATACTATTATGCAAAGGTCAATTTATTGAATAGGTGTAAGATTTATGGTAAACAAGCTGTGGACTGCTTACTTTATGGTGTTGAGGATCGTGCTGTCAAGGTAGGTGCTCAAGCAGCCAGGTTTCAAGAACCAGAACAAGTACTTAAGTACTTCCGGACTGTGAAGGTGAGTCAAAGCAGAGATACCATTAACAGGAATCGTGGCGAGCAGAAAAATAATGCAGCTCCCAGGACAGGCCAAACAAAAGAAGGTAATAACGTTAGATGCTTTAACTGCAATGAACCAGGGCATCGCAGTTCAAAGTGTTTGAAAACACCCGTAAAATGCTCACATTGCGAGAAACTTGGTCACATGGACGAACATTGCTACAAAAATAAGTACAATAAAACGCGGGATAGTGGTCAGGTTCAAACAAAAGATAGAAATGAAAAACAGGTAGCTAGTGTGAGTGTAGATGATTCTAATCATAAGTACATTATGGATATTCAAGTAAATGGTACTAAAATAACCTGCCATGTTGATCTAGGTAGCCAATGTTCTTTAATAAAGGAAAGTCTAGTAAAAAAACACGACTTGAAAATAATAAAATCTGATAACTTACCTGCTCTTAAAGGGATCGGTGCCAATTTGGTAATTCCATTAGCGGTCTGCACTACTCTTGTCGACATCCAAGGGGTAAGGGAAGACATTAGTCTATTTGTTGTTGAAGACCATGTCATGTCACATCCCGTTCTTATAGGACATTCGTTTACGGAGAAACCGGACATCATGATTATTAAAACACCTAAAGAAGTTATATTTAAAAGGATTGATAAAAAAACGCCTCTTACGGCAGCAGAAGAAACCATTATTCCGAGCAACACTTCTAAACCAATAAAGGTATTAAATACAGGCAATATTAATGGACTTGCATGTATATCCGGTTCACTGCGAGGCCCAGAAGGTAAGGAATATTACATATTCCCGGGAGAGTATGAGATGAAAACAGGGAATACTACTCTTTTAATACACAATTGCTCACCTAGTGCCATTACTATTAGTAAAGGTCTACTTCTGACGAGAGCGAATATCAAAGAATCTTCACCAACTCCTGACCTTATTAATTGCTGCAATGTCGAAATCAGTGACAAAACGGTAAGTGAGTCTATTAACTACGGGGAAAACCTTTCAAAAGAGAACCAGCAACAACTGCAGCAACTGCTTGCCAAATATAGTAGCTGCTTCTCTAGTGGATTACATGATTTGGGATTTACGAATGCTGCTGAATTGGTAATTGAATTAGACGATTCCGAACCCGTTGTCTACCGACCCTACCGAATGTCGTACGCTGAACGCAACCTGGTAAGGGATATGATTCAAGAGATGCTCGACAATGGAATCATTAGGGAAACTTCTTCGCCTTATGCAAGCCCAATAGTTTTGGTTCAAAAAAAGACTGGGGAAAAGCGATTGTGTGTCGACTACAGGGCACTCAATCGAAAGACAAAACGGGATCACTATCCTCTTCCACGCGTTGAAGATCAATTGGATCAGTTAACAGGGAACACTTTGTTCACTTGCCTTGACTTAGCTTCCGGCTATTACCAAATACCGATAGCGGAGGAATCGCGGCCCAAGACTGCCTTCGTTACGCCAGATGGACAATTTGAGTACAACCGTATGCCTTTTGGGTTAGTTAACGCGCCATCGGTATTTTAGAGAACCATTAACTCTTCCACCTCCACCCCGATTTCAAAAAACACAACGCGCCACGCCACCATACAAAGATTTCGTTCGCCGCGTAAGGCCGACAGTGCGGCGTCCCCTGGCGCTGCGCGAACTGTAAAAATCAGCTAAAAATTTACCGATTTTAGCAGAAAAAATGGACGTGTTTATGCAGGAAATTTCTTATTCAACAACCAAATGCTGTACTTTAGTTTATTTATTGACTGACTAAAGTAACAGTTTTTAAATGTAACTGCCAATTTATTTCTTATTTTAATAACTTAAAAATGCTTGGTGTAGTTTATCAGAAAAAGAGGTTTTAAATATTATATCTAAATGTTTTGCAACTTAATGATCTCACAATTTGTTAAAGTGTCTAGTCAGGTAGTATAGTAATATATCATGATTAGGATTAGTCCTTAATATTTCAAAAAATGTTGTCTCTGAGGACATAAAAATAAAATATTTATTGCCGTTTCGAACACGCCAGCAAGTTCTGGAATAAAAAATGATTATTATGGTAAGATTATGTCGATATTTGTCAACGCTAAATAGTAAAAACCAGAAAATTTTCGAAGCATAATTAAGAGCCAGTTTACCGCGATGCTAGCGCCATTTGCGAAAAAAATTATATCTTCTAAACTAAGGCAAATTAAAAAATGTGGCACAGTATGACACAAGATAATGTAGCCTAGTATTTTTAGTGCACTGTTGTATAGCTTTTAAGTTAAAGACCAATAAAAGCTACAAAGTGTTGCTAAAAGTGGCCACTTAGCAACAATCTGTGTATAATTTTGTTCTTTTAAGTTAGGACTACTTTACTGTGCTCAAAAAATACTAGGCTACATTATCTTGTGTCATACTGTGCCACATTTTTGATATTTGGCTTAGTTTAGAAGATATAAATTTTTTTCGAGAATGGCGCTAGCATCGCGGTAAACTGGCTCTTTAGGCAGAGGTCTGACTGTAGCCGAGAGAACGACTAACTATCAGCGATTTTCTCGCTCAAGACACGAACAATACAAAAACATTCTGTGTAAAGGAAAGAGATGCATGAATATTAATAGTTACTCTCTGACTGTTCACACTGCGGCCGGCGACGACTAGCCTTTAATAAAAAGGGCTCGTTATTCAGCGATGCTCGCTCGCACTGACCGCAGTGACGACGGGCGAGTGGCGCGAGAAATCGCTCGGTGCCCGGTGACAAAACTATCCAAACTAGGGCATGAATACCGGAATCTCGGAATCTCGTAATATCGGAATCTCGGAATAATTTTCCGATATTTTCAACTCCGATATTAAGAAAGCTAATATCGGAATCTCGTTACAAGACATTTATATTTATTTGAGTTGTTTTAAGCGTTTTGCATGACTACAATATAAAAAGTACCGTGTAAATTAGTCAATTCTTACCCTTTTTTAATCAGAATCATTATTTCAAAGCAGTTTACTTTGGTATTTGGTTCTTTGTACTGGTACAATGAATCACGCAAAATAGGCACGATAGCTGTCAAATTGCGGAAATTCGCCCGTAAACTAAACTGGTACAATGAATCTTTGAATGGTACTCAGTTAGTAAAAAAAAAATTGATCAATAAAGTAATATTTTTTTTTATAAAATTCAAAATCAATTTACTTAGGTACTTATTCAAAAAAAATTTTTGTTCTCATTTGTTGTATTAAAAACCTAGAAACAGATCATCTCAGCTTGATTGCTGACACCACAAATCATGTTATTCAAATAAGATAAAATTGTATACAGTTACGATTTAAATATTAGTTTCATGAGTAATTTCTATTGAGTTTTTACGATTCCGATATTAATATCGGAATTCCGGTATTGAGATAAAATGTCCGATATCAGTATCGGAATTGAAAACCTTCCGATATTACATGCTCTAATCCAAACTACACAATCGCCCTCCACTGATCGTCAACTCCTTTATAGTTTCTAGTTCTAGTCGTTTCTCGTTCATCGTCGGCGGTCGGACCACTGCCTAAAGAAGTTATGAAGGTTTTATGGTGGCCGCGTGAACGATACAAGGAGAATGGCGCGGACATCGAGATCTAGACTTGTAGACGGTTTGGAGACCTGTTAGGCTATTGCCTTTCACAATGAAAATAAGAATGAGAAACATTTTGACATGTGATAGATAAGTATACATTGCGGGTTTACAGCTGAATCTCTTGTGTAGGTAGACAAAATGATTCACCTATATACCCGCAATGTACACTTATCTTATGTCAAAACGATTCACATTCTAATTTTAATTTTGAACGGCAATAGATCCCCTGGATTTTATGTCAAAGCAAGGTGCAATTTGTCGAAATATGTGGAAGTAAGAAACAAGTTTGATTATTGTTTTAACGATGGTTCCGAAACCACGTGTTTTGTTAGCGGGGTTTAAAACAATAATCCAATAAACTTATAATAACCGTACAACGTTGCCGGGTGCCCACACTTTTAATCTAATTTGTGAACTTGACATTGGCAAAATAATCCACTGAAGTGGAGTCAAGTCTATTAAATTAAAATAATAATAATAAAAAAACAGCTTCGAAGCATTAATGTTTTTAAGTAAAAACAATAAAAACTCTCCAGTTAACAAAGTTAAGAAAAAATATTTCAGTGATATTAAAGATGTCGATGTGGTATCAAGTCCAACACGCTCAGTGAAAATTTTTACATTTGAACTGATATGTGGATGCTCAATGATTCCACTCTGGCGTTTCGAAGTCAACATCTTTATAATACTTCAGCATTTTCATTAAAAATATTATTTTGCTGTTCGTTATTTAATGATTCTTCTATAAAAATTTCATCTTCATTACATTCACAGTCTGATGAATGATTCCAGATTCAGGTTCCGATAAATGACGAGTTGCAACCACTAAGGCTACGAACGCACAGGCAGTTTTATTTCCGCGCAGTGTCAAAGTTTGTTATTAAATTTTTAACCTTATTCATAGGCCCCGAACGCACAAGCGTGTTTTTACGATTTTTTATCCGCTGGTGCGCACACTTCCATAGGATTCAATATGTTACATAAAATCCGCGCGGCAAAAAACCGCCTGTGCGTTCGTAGCCTAAGTCCGCCAATTAATTTTCAGTAAACTCATCGTCCAAACGGATGATCTGCGCAAGGCTGCGGGTCCACGCTGGATGCAGGCCACCTGCGATCGGTACAGATGGAGAGCCTTGAGGGAGGCCTATGTCCAGCAGTGGACGTCCTACGGCTGAAATGATGATGATGATGATGAAACTCATCGTCTAAATCTGTTTATAGCAAAATACAATTTACACACCAAATTTAAGAAGTATGTAAAAGGATTTATAGGATTCTCTGAATTAAGATCTAGTGATTCAATTAGCAAATATGGACTGAACACATAGTCTACATTTAATAAACATGGAACGTTATCATGATTAACAAAAAAAAATGAATTCTGGCGTTGACTCACTTAAAATGATGTCCATTCCTTATGTACTAGAAAGTACTTACAGTTTATTGCGATAACATCTTTGTTAATTTCATGATCTGAAAAGGGATTCAAAGAACTTAATTTGTCTGTTTTATAGCCAGATCAATCATCAAATGAGGGTTCAGAGTACCAGTTTCAATTCCCATATCAATCGTCCGTGTGCCACTGTTCATTGTCAGATCAGTCTTAGGAGGGTTCATAGTGCTAGTGTCCATGGCCAGGTCATGATGATGATTCGAATCGGAGTAAGTATCGGGATTTATAACCAGGTCACAAATTTCACAGAAATACAAACAAGAAAAGAGATACGCCGCAGTACCCAACGGTTTGACCGAGGCTAACCAGCCGTTGCATTTACTACCACTTTTTTTTTTATAAGTAGGTATGCTCTCGGAGGCAATATTTAAGTGTACACTTTTTCTAAGAAGGATTAATCTGCAAAAACAAAAAAAAATGTCAACACATTTCTTTATTTTTGAAAACAATAGGCAATGAACTGACGCTGAGCACTTTTACGATCGAAAGACAAAAGAATAGCGGGCGGCGACCACTCAAAAAATATCCTAATCTATTGTTCAATGTTAAAAACATTGAAACGCACAGCTGCAAAGATTATGTATTGTGTGATTTTCGGAATATTTAAAAAAAAAAACTTTATAATTAACCGACACAGTTAATAAAATTAAACAAAAAATGTTTCGCTTAAACAAGTAAAAGCACCGTTAAATTACCGCCTTATCTTTAATTCATTGAATACAAAATAGGTGATATGACGCTTGTTCAAATCTACGGTCACCTTTATAATTACAAAAAGTCGAAACCGTTTACCACTTCAATCCTAAAAGCGGCGTTAACTGCTTGCTTACAAGTCACATTTTCCCCTGCACTTGGAAAAAGTAGCACGCGCGAACCGAAAAATACACTTCCTCGAGCGCCATCGGGCGCAACGTATGTGCCCTGTTCCAAAATATACTAAATCACGACATAAAAATTTCAAAAAATTACAATGTATAGTTCTATTAAAAATATTACATTCTGCATATAAATAAAAATATTTGAGTAAATAGAATTAATTTTATCTCAAGTTGAACTTCAATGGCTGTTTCTATATAATAAATGTATGAAAAAAGTATAAAGCATGCATTAGATCCGTTTAATCAAATCCTTGACTATCTTTTTTCAGTAAAAATAATATTGTAATATCCTATTTAGTATGTTTTTTATTGAAAATAGTGCGAGCGCCAGCCGGCGTCCTCGGCGCCTGGGGATATGTTTTTAAGGGACGCATACGTTGCGCCCGTGGCGCTGAATGGGTTAATAAAATCTTATTTGAGGCCAAAATAAAATATGCTTTAGTGTATATGGATGACATTTTGATCCCGTCTAAAAATTTTGAAGAAGGATTAGAAAGACTCGAGGAAGTTTTATGCCTACTGAAAAGGGGAGGTCTTACCCTTAAACTAAGCAAGTGTAATTTTTTCCAGGACACCATAGATTTTCTAGGATTCGAAGTGAGTGCTCAAGGAATAAGACCAGGGACTAGGAAAATAGTCGCAGTATCAAAATTTCCAAGACCAAGTAATCAACATGAACTCAGACAATTCTTAGGATTGTCAGGGTTCTTTAGACGGTTTATTAAGGGTTACGCTTTGGTCACAGCGCCTTTGACAGACCTTCTAAGAAAAGATATAAGTTGGTCTTGGAATGACAGTCACGAAGAAGCGTTTGTTAAGGTAAAAACTTTACTCACAGAACGCCCGTTGTTAGGGCTTTATGATCCAAAAGCAGAGACCCAGCTGCACACGGACGCATGCAAGGAAGGGATCGCAGGTATAGTTTTACAGAGAAACGCCCAAGGAGTTTTCCAGCCAGTGTCCTATTTCAGCCGAAAGACAAACGCTGATGAAAAAAAGTTTCATTCATATGAATTAGAAACCCTTGCCGTTATTGCTTCATTAAATCGTTTTCGGGTTTATTTGGTAGGGATGCCGTTTAAAATTTTTACTGACTGCAACGCTCTAAGGTACGCGTTAACCAAACGGGACGTTGTTCCACGGATTGCACGCTGGTGGGTGCAATTACAGGAATATGACTGCTCTATAGAATACAGGCCAGGCTCACGAATGTCACACGTTGACGCGCTAAGCCGCAACCCCGTTGATGAAGCTTACGTTGAAACTCATGTATTGGATGTTCTTGAATTGCAAAAATCGGATGAAGATTGGATCATTACCATTCAAAGCGCTGATGACGAAGTAAGACAAATTAAGGAAATTTTACAAGATGATAAGTCGGATAAAATATCTAATACATGCAAAAACTATAAACTAAAAAATGGAAGAATTTATAGAATCGTAGGTGACGAACTTAAGTGGTTAGTTCCTAGAGGAGTCCGCTGGCAAATAGTTAAAATGAACCATGATGATGTTGGGCATTGCGGCTTCGACAAAACTCTACAAAGAATTCAAAAGAATCACTGGTTTGCGAAGATGCGACGTTTTGTACATAAATATGTCTCGTCTTGTTTAGAATGCGCTCATCATAAAATCCCAGGAGGCAAACGTGAAGGAGAACTGCATCCTATAGAAAAGGTGAGCATACCGTTTCATACCATCCATATAGATCACCTGGGCCCGTTCATACGTAGCAAAAAAGGTAATTGCTACTTACTTGTGATTGTTGACGGATTCACAAAATACGTCAACATAGTACCAGTAAAAAATACAAAATCAGTCACATCAGTCAGAGTTCTAAAACAGCACATAAGCTATTTCGGTGTTCCCACACGTATTATAAGCGATAAGGGTTCTAGCTTTACTAGCAAGGTTTTTAAGGATTTCATTTCCACGTATGGCATAAAGCATATTGAAAACGCCGTGGCCACACCACGAGCGAATGGTCAAGTAGAGAGGTTCAATAGGACTATCCTTAACGCCTTATCTACGACTTCACACGGTCGTGACGAAAGAACCTGGGACGAGTACATTCCTGATATACAGGTAGGTATGAACACTACAACACACAAAACAACCAAGAAAAGTCCGTCTGAGCTTTTGTTCGGATTTAATATAATGAGCCGATCGCAAGGTATTTTAAATACTATAATCAATGATACGATCAATATCACCCCGGCCGAGGAATTACAAGAAATTAGGCAAGAAACTCTAGGTAAAATAAGAAATCAACAATCAAAGGACGCAGAGAGATTTAATAGGCACAGGAAACCAGGTAAGAAATACAACGAGGGAGACCTAGTTCGGATCGAGAGACAAGTTCCTCATGATGGTAAGTCTCAAAAACTAGTAGCTAAATTTCAAGGTCCATATAGGATTATTAAAGTTTTGCCAAACGACAGGTATGTTGTAGAAGATACGCCATTAACACGAAAACAAGGTCGTCGATACGAAAATATTGTAGCTATCGATAAAATACAACCCTGGCTCATGTTTGATAGAGATTTTGAATCAAGTTCAGATGAAAACAGTGAACGCGAGTAGATAAAACTTTGAGATGGGTTGTATTTTACCAAATTTTGTATTACTATTTGTTAACTTTGTAGTTATTGTATATTCTTTTGCTTCAGTTAGTAGCTCTATACTTAATTAGATATATTTAAAGTGTGATCGTGATAAATTAATACTGATAATTCCATCTGTCAACTAAACTAAAATCACTTGTAATGATGACTATGTAACAACTTAGTAAAACAGATATTCTGAGTTCGAATGATTCAATTACATAATTATTTATATAAGAAAAATGCATAAGTCACAACTATTTACTGTATGTAATATTTATATCAACTAGAGATAATCAATATTTGATATGAAAATTATTTTTAATTTTATTTCAACATAATTTTATATTTGTTTTTTTTTTTTTTTTTTTTTTTTTTTTTCTTCTCCTACTTCAATATTTTAATATTTTATTATTTTATTAAAAATTCTGTGAAACTAAATAATAACACAACCATTAAAAGGAGTAGTGCAATAAAGAATTTATTAGTACTGGAATAAAATAAGATCTGTTCGTTCTAATGTTTAAAATCATAATCGTATTCTATAAGTTTGTCTAAGTAAAAATTCCCTCTTTTGTGCTTAGCTTCTGTGATGATATATTACGCGAAGGGTCTCGCTTTGAACAGGTTGGCCGAACTATAATCTTAATACTTTATTTATATACAGACTACGCAATATTAACAAATCCGAAGGTAGTCTGCGTATAACTTTTAACGCTTGCTAGCCGAGACAGTTGCGGGGAAATGTTTATAAAAGCGGGCAACTTGGTCAAGCGGGGCATTCGCCGTCTAGGAGTCGTAGAAGTAAGACCCAAAGACTTATTTATAACCATTGTTATAATTCAAAAC
Source organism: Euspilapteryx auroguttella (assembly GCA_951802225.1). Classification (NCBI taxonomy): domain Eukaryota; kingdom Metazoa; phylum Arthropoda; class Insecta; order Lepidoptera; family Gracillariidae; genus Euspilapteryx; species Euspilapteryx auroguttella. The sequence goes on along the minus strand of OX637642.1, from coordinate 9,350,837 downwards.
CTAGTAATAAAAAAATCTTAAAAGTTATTTTGGTATTTAATTTTTCTGAACAAAGTCAGTGCTAACAATACTTCGCGCTTCGTCCTCGAGATTAGTACATACATTACATATTAAGTAGGTTAACACATGTAGTACCGCCTTAGGTCTCGCCACTTCTGCACTATATTTGAGATCTATTTTTTTGAAGGTAGTTTATAACTCTCCCGTTCCCCGGCGACCACGTCCCGCGCAGAGCCTCAGTCGCATTTTAGTGCTCGAGCCACTCGGTTCACTCTTTTATTTTCACAAAATTAAATTAAATTATATTTTCGGAAAATTTCTAAACGACGTTCTAAAGATTTAAGTGAATCAGTAACGTGCAAAACGTGTAAGTTTAAAATAACGTTAATACATAGTGATAAACTTTTGAACAAACTCCAGCTTTTGCTATAGGCCAGCTCTGCGGATCCAAGGTAATCCTTCCTGCATATACCTATTTAAAAACTATGTTTTTGAAATTATTATTTTGTACGCTCAGGACAGTCGTTCGGGCTTATCCGCTGTACCTACTAAAGTAATTGTACGTCCGTCCTGACGTAGAGTTATCCGCAGTACCAAAAATCAATTGTACGCCCAGGACGGTCTTTGGGACTTATCCGCTAGCTCAGGAAAGTCGTTGGGACCTATCCGCTGTACTTAAATTATTTTTACGCTCAGGAAAGTCGTTGGGACTTATCCGCTGTATATAAATTATTTTTACGCTCAGGAAAGTCGTTGGGACTTATCCGCTGTACATAAATTATTTTCACGCTCAGGAAAGTCGATAGACCTATCCGCAAAATAACTTCACCTAACGTGAATACATAGTCTTAAAAGTTTTGTAACCGGAAATGGTGGTTAAGATTTTTCGACACAAACCTTCTTACCCGAATGACTTGCTCCTTACCGAAGAACGGGTTCATCCGTGTGTGATTCATGTATCAGAAATGTCGTTAGGACATCTTCGCCACATGCCGTTATTAATAATAATAAAATATGAAATCTTTACTTACCAATCTTTAACGATAGCATTTAGATCAGTGCCGTAAATAAGGTTAGAATTAGATACAGCCTAAACCTCCGCCCAGTTTTACAACTGGGTCTCAGCACCGAAGAAGTATCGGTACTGGCTCGGCTTTTCAGCCCGAATCCCCAGACAGGGATCCACCTAACGCCGCCCCCGCGGCCACCTTGCCTCCGCTGCAGCCTCGGCTCCAGCTTCGAACTACGAAATTGTTGTGAAACAATTAAGACACGCCCGAGGGCGTTCAGGATAAACACAGCGGTTCCTAAGGTAAGAAAACACTGTACCTATATATTAGACGCAGAACTCTAATACGACCGGAGCAAGGTCTGTAATAAGTTTTATTACGTCATCACAAAATTCAGCAAAATATCAAAGTAATTTAGTAAAAAAAAAAAAAAAAAAACTACCCGCAGTTTTAATTGCCAACAAAAAATGGAGCTCCACGTGTATCCGTATACAGATTCCTCTTTATTTTGAAGACATCCTGGTATTATAATTCTTATATTGACAGAGGCATCGAAGCCAAGCTATAACAAATCGACAGTGCCTTATCATGCAAATCATGACAAAAAGCGATGGAAATTTACGTTTTTGCTTTTAAATAAGCCAAAAAATTATAAGTACCTGCCAAGCAAGGTAAAGGACCTTCATAGTTGATGAAGGTATACACAAGACGCTAGTCTGTGCAAATTCGGTGGTAAAACTGACACTAAAGTAATAGCACCTCAAAAGAAACCTAGTTCGTTTTTAACGTCACAGATAATTTAGTAGTTACTACGCCGCCGGCGGGCTCTCCAGCCCGCAGGCCGCCGGCGCCGCGGCTGCAGCGCGCGCCGGACGCGCGAGCGCAGCCTAGCGAGCTTGCGCCAGCGAGCGGGCGGGATCATGAGCCGGCGCGCGCGCCCCGGACCGGCCGCCGCCGCGCCGCCGCGGCGCCGCAGCGCGCGCACTACGTGACCATCAGGCCATCCGCCGCCGCCGCATTACTGCAGCCGGCGCTGTTACTAGGAACATAGTACAAGGTCGTATGGTTTATTTTATTTCACAAGTCACGATTTATCATATCTGCTCGGAGGCGTCCACTGCTGGACGGGGCCTCCCCCAACGGTCGCCACGGTGACCGGTCTTGTTCGACCATCATTCGGTGCACTCCTGCGGTATTTATTAGGTCGTCTGACCACATGGTCGCGATTAATATACTAAAGAAAACACTCAAAAAACAATTTTAAAATACAATGAAATTAATAAATTTAAATAAAGTCACATAAATTAATGCTATTTCTTTATTACAACCATGCCATTGTCAATTTTACCTACGTAGGTATATATTATACGTACGTAATCTAAAACTGAAACCAAACAAAAATAAAAAGATTTATTATCACTTAAAAATAAATAAATATATATATATTCATATAGTATAAGATATATTCATAAATATTTATGCCTTCCAGCTTATAGACCTCCGCATAACTTTAAATTTAGATCCAAAGTACTATTATTTAGAATGTACTATGTTGCATTATTCGATTTTGGAAACGCACATATTCCTTACCAATGCTGTAAGATCTAGAAAATAATTACAAAACTGATGAAGCTTTAAGAAATATCTAATCAAATTGCAACACAGATTTTTTATCACCTACCGTATAAATATGAGTTACTTGGTGAGACGTTCAGGTTTTTACCAGAATAATCAAATTATAAAATATTGCTAATATACCTGAACGGGGAAAAAAGCTTGCTTTATCCTTTCATGCCTTATTAATTCTTGGGCGTTATCATAGATTCCAATGATCTCGTTGTAATATTTCCCAGAGATAATAAAAGATTTCAAATCAAAAAAAAAAAAAAAAAGCGAGTACTTATATTTTAAACAAATAGAGAATCTACGTGAAAATTCGACCCGGTTTATTGTGCTAGTGCATTGTTTATTGTCCCTAAACCTAAAAGATGGCACATTAATTTGTAAAAATTCTTGACTTTTTATTATGCTCTGATTAAATTGGTAGCTTAGCAAAATAATTGCTAATTGAGTGCCGTTCTAGAAACGATAACTGTTCAGGGCAGCAATATGTTCCCTGAAAGCTCTCAACTACGGGGGAGAAGCACCACGTAATGGCGAGACAGCCAGTGGTTGGTGCTCAAATAAAACCACATCACATTTACCCAGAGCTCTGCTCCTTACTTTAAAGGTATAACTTTAAAGTTAGTCGATTGCCAAAAAATAATGCACATCGATAACTTGATTGCTATCTCTTATATGAATCGTATGAAGGCAATACAATTCCCTCACCTGACAACATGCTAGTGCTATTGACTTGAGATGTTGTTTCCTTATAATGTCAGAACAAGAACGTGATATTTTAATTTTCATTTATTATAATATAAAGTGAAATGTACATCCTACGATTATACTATTGCAGATATGCTGAATTGCGAAGAAAACTTCTAGACATCGAATAATTTGGAACTAAACGGCTATTGTAGGCATTAATTTTTATAACAAACGCGTTTGGTCATCCTTGATATAGACTTTTCAAGTCACATTGTGCATATAGAAAATCTTTAGTCGCCTGACAAAAGAGTCTGAAGCGTGTTCTATTAAAGAATTACCCTAGAACTATGGTGTAGAGTGAAAAACAGAATCAGATTAAGCTACAGGTATTTTAGTAGTACATGATTGGTCTAGACAATCATGGAATCTCATCTTTATTTAACTTTTCGTATCGAAGGTTTTTAATTATATTACAAAAAAAAAAAAAAACCCAAACTTATTCCAGTAATCATCGAATACCTAGCTAGAGCCTTCGATTACATTGCTGGCGGGCATCTTATCAGGGAAGCGTTGACGATCCGGGGGGAATGCCTCCTTCATTAGAATAACGATTTCGTTGCTATAACAAAATTAGTTAAACTCTTATGATGGCACTACGTTGAAAGGGTATTTCGCCTGCGTATATAAAGAGATATAGTTTTATTTATTAATATTAAATCAAATTATAGTAATACTTATAGCAAAACTAAGAGGGTTTAGCCTTATATTACACCAGTTAAAAATAAAGACCTCTCATTAGAAAAACTTACTCTTTTATAATTATTTTCAGCATGCAATTTACACAATGCAAATGTTTTTCGTTTATTCTAATACAAATAATATTTGTTTTATGGACATAGACTTACAAAAACTCAGGACTTTGTTAAACTTACTTTTTCTTAAAAAAAAAAAAACACCACGGCATTTGCCGAGCTATAAATTTGATTGTTTTATAGAATTAAAGATTTTCGCAAGGGCAAAAATTAATTTCAATTCGATGAAATCTCGGCAGCCGTTGGGGAAATACTCATGGTGACAGTGTACGATACTAGTCTATTTTCCACTGCGCGCACGCTTGTTCGTCGTTAGTGTGAAAACTGTAACATGGCAAGCTGGAGAGGTAGCGGTAAACTTTCGCTACTTGATGCCTTGCCTAAGCCATTTAATAAAGGGCAACAGCTGTAACTAATTTAAAAAAAAAAAAAAAAAACTGGTATTTTAGTTAAATACGGATAAAATAAAGATTGTTTGATTTGGCTTGTAAAATAAACTTTATCTTTACGAATATTATTATTTTGGAATTGTGAAAATGATATGAAGATTTCTTGTTAAAAATACAATCGACCATATTTTCCTTTACTCTCAAGGTCTACATGTGTTAACCTACTTAATATGTAATGTATGTACTAATCTCGAGGACGAAGCGCGAAGTATAATTTATGATTAAACGAACTTACCTGTACGTGAAGTTCTATCATAATTATACGAAGCGCTTCGTCCGAAGAGATTAGTACTAAATCTCCCGCCCGTCCCAAACCTTCAGTCCCCATTTACAAGGAAAATATGTCATATCATTTTGAGGACTTGACTCTAAACTAACTGAGGCTCTGCGCGGGACGTGGTCGCCGGGGAACGGGAGAGTTATAAACTACGTTCAAAAAAATAGATCTCAAATATAGTGCAGAAGTGGCGAGACCTAAGGCGGTACTACATGTGTTAACCTACTTAATATGTAATGTATGTACTAATCTCTTCGGACGAAGCGCTTCGTATAATTATGATAGAACTTCACGTACAGGTAAGTTCGTTTAATCATAAAATATATAAAATTACGCCGCGAATAAAGCTTAAAGTATTCTACTCACATCCTTACTCTTATGAAACCCCGACTCTATAAATAGGAAATACTAACTTATTTTATGTTCGTAGTGTTCTAGATTGAGTTTTAAGTCATATACCTACTCAGTTTAAAATACCAAAATACAAAAATATTTTATAATAATTGCTTTTTTTTTGTTAATAGCCAAATTCATGACATATAAAAAGTTTAGCTCGTAAGAAGCTAAAAACGTACCCAATCGGTCCGTATTAATATTCTTAATGTCATTTGATATCAATGAGGTCAGCCGAAAGATGATACAATTATTTTTCTTGTTAATAGGTGGACCTACCTATTTTATGTCAGTAGTTATATTTTTGAGGCTGTAGAGATGTCGTGGCCAGATCGTTGAATTGGCCATTTCATGATGTGGCCGGCCATTTCATGAAAAGTGTTTTTTTCATGAAATGGCCAATTTTCGTTGGCCGGATCGTTGAAATGTCTTTGAAATGACAACGTTCAACGATTTGGCCAACCACGTTTGGCCAAATCATGAAAGTAGAGTGATAAAAAGGTGAAATATTATACTTAATCATTTTTTATTTATTATAACGTTACTTACATAAAGAGATCTATGTATCTTGATTAAAATAGCACAAATAATGACTTAACATTAATTATAAAATGGCACAAATAATCACTTAACATTAATTATGTTTGTACTATGTAGGTACTTTAAAATTAATTATTTAAATTGGAAAATATAAGTATGTTACTTATACAATAAATGCTAATATTGCTAAATTAGTGAATGTCTAAAGAATGAGGCCCTCTCTCATCCTCAATTTTGAAATCACTAAGTTACCCATCACTAATCAAAACACACAACACAAATGCAACAACAGCGCCACTAGCGGAGAAATTTTTAACTATTTAACGATATGAACGCTAACGTTTGGCCATTTCATGAAATAGTCATGCTATTACTTGGCCAAATCGTTAAACGTTAACATTTCAACGATCTGGCCTACGAAAATCGGCCATTTCATGAAAAAATCACTTTTCATGAAATGGCCGGCCATATCATGAAGTGGCCAATTTAACGATCTGGCCACGACAGAGATATCGTATCGCACAACATTTTTCGTAGGCACTAAGAAAATATAGAGTAAGTATGTATCATGTAGTTCCGTCGTGGCAATAAGTAAGTAAGTATTTAGGTATTAAAAAAAAAGGTAAATACCTAATCTAATATTAATAACACTTGTTTTGTATATTTAAGCTCTGTATTCTTTCTAAGAGTCCAACAAATTTAAATTAACCTTTTTTTTTAAGTTTAACTTGCACTGATTACCCGAGGATTTTAAAATGGTAGGAAAAGAAGAACTGCCTACCTACGCAATAATTAATAACACATTTAAGTATTTATATTTTAACTGTGTCGGTTTGCGCAATGCCCTCCCGGCGACTCATTACATCCGAACAACGATAGTGATAAACTTTGTCGGTTGCCTTATATGTGTCGTAGTAAGATTTGATAATTAGGTTTTTTGCAAAAAAAAACTAGGGATTTTGCGAAAACACGGATAATTTGATATAAGCATTACTTTTTTTTCAATCATCCTGACATAAAGCAGTTTTTTTGCAAAAAACCTAGTATAATTGAAAACTTTGAAACCTTCCTATAATCTGATTGGCTAGTTTATTGCTTGCTGGTAAACTCTTATTCTAATTGGTTCGTTAAAATATCCTTTGACGCTACAGATAACCAATCAGAAGAAGAGTTTACCAGCAAGCAATAAATCTAGCCAATCAGAGTTAAGGCAGGTTTCAGATTTTTCAATTATACTAGGTTTTTTTGCAAAAAAACTGCTTTACGTCAGGATGATTGAAAAAAAAGGAATGCTTATATCAAATTATCCGGGTTTTCGCAAAATCCCTAGTTTTTTTTGCAAAAAACCTAATTATCAAATCTTACTACGACATATGTACCAAGTAGGTACCTAATAAATATTTAGAAATAGTTGAGGGCACTGTCTTTTTACTATTTGATCCACAAATAACCTATGAACACCGTTCATATACGAATCATTAAAAAAAAGTCTTTCTTATTTTAAAACATGTCTGAGTATTTTATGAATAAAGTAAAATTGTTTCGGAGCGAAAATATTTGAGGCTGACTCCCGAAACTTAGAAAAAGTTTGCAAAAAGAGAAGTCAAAGCGACCGATCGAGCGGGCGAGCGCGGGCCGTAACAGCTTATAGAAATTTAGTTTTTAACTGAAATAAAATTCACAATAAAACATTCAATACTTACAATTTTAAAAAAATAATACAAGAAAACTACTTACAGCATAAACTTGAAGAATTGGCGTTAGCACTGCCACCAACCTGCACATAAAAAAAATCGATTTTAATTAAGTAAAAAATAATATAATTAATAAACAATTTATTATTTTGGAAATATTATTGTTTTGACTATCATTGCTTAATATCACTCATGTTTCAGAAACTTACCATAATATATCGTGGACCGCCATGGCCCGGAGCGCGCTGCGCCTGTGTCCCGTGCGCGCGCGCAGTCCGTGCCGGGATACTAAGGAGCGGTTGGGCTGCTCTGGCCGCGGCGGCTCCGTGCGCCCCGCACCCCCGCCGCAGCCCGGGGCGGCGCGGCGGCGGCGGGCGCTCCGCCGCGGCGCCGGGCCCAGGAGTCGGGAGCGCGGCCAGTAGTGCGGCGCAGCCATGTCGGTCGCGGCGCGTGCGCGCCTCCTTGCACGCAACCTCGCCTCAGCAGCGCTCCTGCTGCTGCTGCTACGACCACCAGCGCCTGTACAAGCGGTAAGTACACATATAATCATTTTGTACAATCAATCACACTAAAGGCACTGCCATCTAACTTTACTCTCGTAACTTTAAATATTGCGATAAAAAGACATCAACGCGCTTCGGTAGCAAAAACTTTGCCATGCTAAGATTGAATAAAATCAAAAAGAAAGAAAAAAAAAAAAAATTAAAGTTGGCTTCAATACAATTTTCAATTAGTAAAGTTCTTTTTAATGACTGTATTCTATATGTCCACAACTATAAATTTTGTTATACATATGTGTACGCCTTGTATGTATAAGTTGTGCTGTCGGGCACCTTTTTTTTTTTAAGGCGGGGAAACTCCTAACGAGTACCCTGCAGCCCCGGGGGGAGCCGCAGGGTTATGTGGGGTTCGCACCCACTAAAACCCTGCCGGTGTCCTCGGCTGATAGCAGGAGGGTCGCGGGTAAGCCTGTGGAATTCTCCGCGACCCGTGCTGTCGGGCACCTACCATAACTCTATAAATATATTTAAAATCAAGCATCAATTTGGTCTTAATAATAAAAATTAAATTATTGCTTATTACATTATCTGCAATAAAGTACATAAAATTGATAGTGCGGATGCGCTGATAACATATGCTTCTGATGTTGTAGATGACACCATATTATTATCATAATACATTTAAATTCAACACTTTATGTAAGTACTCATAAACATAAATGGGTACCTAACTTACAAAAATAAACGAATCTAAGAATAGTGTACGGATTACAAGAAAGAGAGAAAATACCGAGTTGAACTAAATAAAATTTATAACTGAGTATAGACAAATGATCGTTTCGTTGGTGGCTTTGCAGGACTGCTGCGTGTCTGTGCAGTGATCTGGTTCGCGCCATCTCAGTGCTTATTCTGTGAAATACCGATATCTTATTTGCTTGCTTCGCTTGTCTGGATTACGCGAGGACCCTGAACTTCTCCTGATGCAATGTAAATAAATAAAATAAAACCATAGGCATGTCTTTAGGTACTTACTACAATAACAACAAAATCGTATATTTTACAAAATAAAATATTATTTTACTAGAGGCTGCCCCGCGGTTTTTCCCGCGTAGATTTCTCATAAACACAAAAATCCCGTTTTTCCCGTTCCCGTGGGAATTTCAGGAAATCCTTTCTTAGTGCTCACCTACACTCCCTAAGGAACCTACATGCCAATTTTCAGCTTTCTACGCCCAGTAGTTTCTGCTCTGCGTTGTCTGTCAGTCAGTCAGTCAGTCAGTAACGGAAGAGTTTTATATATATTGATAACCACAGTGTTTGCAGTGTGGTACCTACAGTTAATTCATCATCTCAACCGCAGGACGTCCACTGTTGGACATAGGTCTCCCCCCCCAATAGATAGCCACAAGGACTAACATTGTAAGGGGGTTTTGTCGTAATTGGTAAGCTTGGGTGGCCGCTTGGCGATTGCAGTATGGCTATGGCTATTCATTGTTTTTCAATCAAGATCCAAAATGTCTCCATAATATCAAAGAGCGAGACAAAGCAACCGTAGTTTGCGTTTACCGAACCGGGCCTCTTCGGTACGCTACTTACATCGAAGTTAAATCGAAGTTTATTGTATTCATATATTAAAAAGTTAAAAGTAAGGAGACAACAAAATTAAAAAAATTCAAAACCCCAACCGAGTCATATCATCTAAACTAGACCATTATAAAATAAACTAGAACTAGAGCTGATCATCTTCAAAAGGCCATGGTTACCTTACCATATACTTTCAATATCATTGAAGTAACACTGTACCACATTTAAAATTGATTGAAGGTCATAATGGAAGGTACCTAGCTAGATCCTCTCATCCACTTTTTAAGAGCTGATTATCTTCAAACGGCTGATCAAGTCATGGTGACCTTACCATATACTTTCTATATCAATACGTAGTATAAAATAAAGTCGCTTCCCGCGTCTGTCCCTATGTATGCTTAGATCTTTAAAATTATACAACGGATTTTGATGCACTTTTTTTTAATAGATAGAGTGATTCAAGAGCAGGATTTATAAGTGTAATACATTCAAAAGATAATAATAGTTTAGGCGGTACGAAGTTCGCCGGGTTGACTAGTCATTGATGTAACATGGTTCCAAATTTCGATCGGATATAAGGAAGCTAGTTAGATCCCCTCCTCACCTAGAAAAGAGCTGATAATCTTCAAACCGCTGATCAGATCTTCATGAGACATGGCTAAGAACACTCGGGCTGAAATTATCTATGATACAAAAAAAACTAAACGAAAATTGGTTCATCCGTTCGGGCTCTACGATGCCACAGACAGACATACAGACAAACAGACAGATACACCCGTTACAATAATAACACCCCTCTGAATTTTCGTCAGGGATTAGAAACGCCACCTTATTACTAGAAGTTACTTAAGTATACATTCCGTCACGAAAGTAAGTATAGTAAAATTTTAGTTGTTCATCAACTAATTCTATCACCTTCGAATTAAGTATGCCCCTTCAGCCTGCCTTCAGCAACGATACACATAGGTACCGTAAAGTATTAGTCAATCATCAAAAAAAATTAAAAGCTTTTTTCGGCATTGAGTTGAAGTCTCGCCGCGTTTTTTATAATAAACTTGCTGTCCCGGCGAACTTAATACCGAGCCTTACAATTTTAAATGGAAAAATTAAATTATTGTTTTTACTATCTTCCTCTCCGTTTTTAAATTACTTCCCTGGGCTACTATGAACATTTCAAAACCAGAATCAGCTTAATCAGCCCGGCCGTTGTGAGTTTTAGCGAGACAATTTTTTTTTCCAACTGACTGAATGCAATTTGTCTGAAGGACGGTAATTGCGACACCGAACGTTTGGTAGGCGAGTGCTTAACACTCAAGCCATGGGGAAAAAAAGTGTCAAAAGAAAATAGCTTGCCAGAGTATTTACACTACGTCGAAGGGGAAAATCCTCATGGACACCTCGGCGCTACCCTATGAGCGGACGAACCACGATTCATTTATATATATAAGTACACAAGCTGACCCGGCAAACTCTGTATCGCCTTAGATCATAAGTTTACACGATTATAATTATAATACTACCTCCCCCCCTACTAAAAACATGTCTGTATGGGACCTTATTACTTTGCCTGCCCAGAATGGGCTGATAAAAAAACAACAACGCAAACAACAATGGAATCGAGAAACAGAACACTCTATTAGTAAAAATAAATTGTTGTTTTATCTAAAATCTCTTCCATTTTTCCATAATTTTTTAAACCTTCCTTGGACTACTATGAACATTTCAAAACCTAAGTTTTAGCGATTCCAAGATTCATTTTTATATATGTTACGGTAAATGTGAATAATGCGGTAATTATGCATAATTACCGGTTATTATGCATAATTCCCGGCATTTGCGGTAAATGTAATAAAAAACTCTGAATTTATCACATTTACCGGTAACTATATATAATTCCCAGTCCTCATTGGTAAATTAATAAATTACGTTTATATTCATCAGTTTGGAGTGTTTAGATCTGATCTGGAAGGTAGTTAGTTCCCTTCATCCACTAATGAAGAGCTGATCATCTTCAACGGCTGAGTAGATGAGGGGACCTAACTACTAAAGTGTTACTTCAATGATATTAAAAGAATATGGTAAGGTAACCATGACCTGCTTACGTAGTATGAAAATATATAAAGAGGAACGACAAAAGTGACAAATAGATACGACAAATTCGACTAATTGTACGCCAAGCTACCACCGCACATCAGCCGTTTGAAGTTGATCAGCTCTTTAATAGTGGATGAGGGGATCTAACTACTTACATTCTATATGTCCTATCGATTTAAAATTTTGCACTGTGTTACTTCAATGATATTGAAAGTATATGGTAAAGAAAGTAACTATGATCTTTTGAAGATGAACAGCTCTAGTTCTAGTTTAGTTTATGAGGGGTCTGAGTGGGTTGGAGGTTTTAATTTTTTTATAAATTTGGGCTACTTTTTTATTGAACAATAAATCATAATAATTTTATTGAAAATCAGTGAAACAATAACATTATTGTTTCACTGATTTTCATTGTTTTAGTTCTTACAATTTTTGACTGATTATTTGATAATTCTATAAGCACACAAGAAGGACATATAGAAGGTAGTTAGATCCAATCATCCACTATTTCAGAGCTGATCATCTTAAAACGACTAATGAGATCATTGTTACCTTACCTTATTCTTTCAATATCATTGAAGTAAGAAGGTGAAAAATTTAAAATCATTTGCACATCTGAAAGAAAGACAGATCCACTCATTTAGCCCTCACTCATGTACTATTTAAGGGTTGATCATCTTCAAACGGCTGAGTGGATGAGGGGGACCTAACTACCTTCCAGATATCCTAACGATTTAACTTTTTCAACATGTTACTTCAATTATATTAAAAGTTAATGATCAGGTAACCGTGACCTTTTGAAAATGATCAGCTCTAGTTGTAGTTTAGTTGATGAGGGTATCTGACTCGGTCGGGAGGTTTTTTTAATTTTTTATTTTGGTTATTCAAACCTTGTGTTAACATTTACCTCTGTTGCATGGAAATTATGCATAATTACCGGTCAATGTGAATAATTTATCACATTTACCGCGTGCGTTGGTAATCAATATATATAAAACTCTTCCGTTATTGATTGACTGACTGACTGACTGACTGACAGACAGACAACGCAGAGCCGAAACTACTGGGCGTAGCGGGCTGAAATTTTGCATGTAGGTTCCTTAGGGAGTGTAGGTGAGCACTAAGAAGGGATTTCCCGAAATTCCCACGGGAACTGAAAAAAACGGGAATTTTGTATTTATGAGAATTCTGCGCGGGAAAAACCGCGGGGCAGCCTCTAGTTATGCATAATTACCGATTATTCACATTTACCTTAACATATATATAGAAGAAGATATATAGTAGAATTAAATGGCTGATTGATAATTGGTTCATGTTTTGAACACGCGCAGACTCATCTGGCGCGCACTCTAGGACAGTAATTAGTAATTGTAATTGCTTTAATAAATATTAGTAATTTTACTCAATTTAAACTGAGTTTTTTTCATTACTACCATAAAGGCTTGCAAAAATTTATTAGATACTAGTAATCGCAGAAATATGGGTTAAATAAAACATTCCTTGTTTTTTTCAGTTTCAAAGATTTAATCCGTACCTGGTAACCTCGTCGCACAGAGGTACGACACGCGCGTTGTAGGATTCCGTACCTTACCTAGTAAATTTGCTACATACTTAATTAATTTATACAAAGAGCCAGTTTACAGCGATGCTAGCGCCATTCTCGAAAATAATGTATATCTTCTAAAATAAGGCAAATATTAAAAAATTTGGCACAGTATGTATGACACTAGAATATGTGTAAAAAATACTTATCTTGCTTAGTATTTTTTGAGCACAGTAAAGTAGTCCTAACTAAAAAGAACAAAATTATCCACAGATTATTGCCAAAAGTGGCCACTTTTAGCAACACTTTGTAGCTTTATTTGGTCTTTAACTTAAAAGCTATACAATATTGCCCTAAAAATACTAGGGTTCATTATCTAGTGTCCTACTGTGCCAAAGTTTTGATAATTGCCTTAGTTTAGAAGCGCATTTCGCGAATGGCGCTAGCATTGCTGTAAACTTGTAAACCTGCTCTTAAGAACGCAAAAGCTGAGAACGCTGAGTCATCCCAAAACATATAAGTAAAGGTACCTATAGTTATAAATAAACAAAAGTAGGGAGTCAGGAGGAAATTAATATGTTTTCCTTTTTCATTTTTATAATACAATGCAAGCATTTACCTGAAATATAGCTAGATGCCTGCGTAAATTGTTAATAAATTAATGAGGGAACTAAGTTATATTTCTTGCCATATACAGGGTGTCTATATTTCAAAAATGAAACCGAGCAAAATTTACGATTTGTAGGAACAAGGTGAAAAAGATCGTCACAGGGTGTTGATTTTTAGTTTTTTTTTTAATTGCCATAGTTTTAACACCACAGGGTCTAGAATTTTTTTTCTGGTAGCTGTAATGATTTGCTATACCCCTGCTTCCGGTTTATCGTCGACTTTTGGGACTCTCTGTATCTGAGATAAGGAAGCGCAGCGTTCTCCTTTGTCTATGCTCTGTATAATGTATATCTAATCTACCATATAGGTCTGTCTGGCTGTCCAGAAGGAACCTAAATAAGAATATTTTGAACATCTTAGCATTTTTTTAATTAATTTTTTAATAAAATCTGTATTTTAAGAATAAGTTAGCTATTACAATATTACATACGAGCTGTCCCGGCTTACTTTGTTACGCCATAGAATATAGCTCTATAGACTATGTTCTTTTGCCTGCCTCTGGGCGAATAAAAAAACAAACAACAAAAACAAACCACCTGTCAAAATATGTAAACAACGGAAAAAATATTGCACCTTGGACTACATTATTTGAGTTTAAGTAAGGATCCCTAATTTTTTTGAAAATCTAATATAGCCTATGACACTCGGGGATAGTGTAGCTTCCTATCAGTGAAAGAATTTTTCAAATCGGTTCAGTATTTCCGGAGCCTATTCGTTACAAACAAACAAACAAACAAACAAACAAATCTTTCCTCTTTATAATATTGGTATAGATTATACTTGTCTGCTTTGATTGCTTAACCGCCATGAAAGAACGACTTTAGAGTTAAATAATCAAATGTTACCGTAACCTTTGAACTGCTATCATTGAAGTATTTTTTATATTTGGAACGTAATTTATCAACTGGCAACAACACTCCTTATCTTTTCTGTGTCTTATAGCCTCATGACCTAAAAAACAATTCATAAAATATATTAAACTTAAGTTATTTAATCTGAAACATGTTTGTATGTATGTTTGTCCGAGATTATCTCGCGTTTAGCTTAACCGATTTCGATGCGGTTTTCAGATAAGTATTTGTTACATTCAGGAGAAGGTTTTAGTACCTATTTTAACCGACTTTGAAGAAGAGGAAGTGCTCAGTTGATGTATATGTGTCTGTTTATTGAAGGCGGGTTCCTTTTTTGTAAAAAAGAAATTATTATTGTTGTAAAAATTGTCCTAGTAAGTACCTATATACATATGTAGGTACGTTTCAAACTTAAATAGGTAGATGTTTGATGTGCCGGCTATTGTATGTATGTGCAGCATTTACATAAAACATTTTTGTATGTTTTATTATACCTACTTACTTAAGTTGTAACATCTTATCACATTAATATCAGCTTTTATGTTATAATTAAGATTAGGTCGCTTAACCCCCCAGGTGCGATTTTTTATATATAACGTACTTACTTATATGTATTTCTTTTTTTTTAATATTTTTTTGTACTGTCTTGTACATTCAACAATAGAAAACTAATATTCAAATGACACGTTTGGTTTAGTCACTTCAAGTCACATGCAATTTAGATAATTCCTGGATGGAATTTAGTTAATTCCTTGCTTCAATACCCTCTCATCCACTGAGGAACCTGTATACAAATTTCACGTCGATACACTTAAGGAAGTCGATATTTCAATCTCACAAAAAGTCCCGTTATTCCCGTTCCCGTGGGAATTTTGTTAATTCCTTTCTTTCAACACTCTTTCATTCACTGAGGAACCTGTACACCAAGTTTCACGTCAATACACTCAATAATATCGATTTTTCATACTAACTAAAAAGTCCCGTAATTCCCGTTCCCGTAGGAATTTTGTTAATTCCTTTCTTTCAACACTCTTTCATTCACTGAGGAACCTGTACACCAAGTTTCACGTCAATACACTCAATAATATCGATTTTTCATACTAACTAAAAAGTCCCGTAATTCCCGTTCCTGAGGGAATTTTGGGAAATCCTTTCTTAGTGGATGCCTACGCCATAACATCTACCTGCATGCCAAATTTTAGCTTAATCCGTCCAGTAGTTTGGGCTGTGCGTTGATAGATCACTATGTCAGTCAGTCAGTCACCTTTGAATTTTATATATATAGATAGTGTTATAGTAAAAAAACAAGATGGCTAGCGGCCGTTTTCAATATAAGTAACTTATCCAATTTATCCGTTATTTTGAAGAGTACTGACTAATTACATACCTATATTTTCCTTTAAATTTGTTTTTAATCAATAGCACAATACACTGTTACTATTTTTTAACATACCAGAAAATTTTATACACCGTGGAGCATACAGGACTTGATTCATGAAAACAAAATTGAGAGAGGGATCATACGATAATCGTATTTTAATGCGTTTGAAAAATAAATGAATTAAAAAGTAAAAGGATTAATATATAAGTATTTTTATCATTGTTTCAAGTCATCTAACATGCAAAGACTGATCATGGTCCTGAAATTTTCAGGAGTGATAAAAAATTATCTTGTTTTAATGCGAGACTGAGCTTTGAATGGTTATACAGGGTGTATGCAGATGAGTGGACATACGTTTATGGGGGACAGGAAGGACCGTCTGCTATGCGTTCCACCCCAAAGATATGGGCTAGGTCCTATCATTTTTTTAATTGTTTTTTTTTTTTTTTTTTTGAGACTATAGACCCAAATAACTTTTCTAAAAATTAACTAATTCGCAACCTTAAAATTGTATTGCCATCTAGACGTATAACTTCTTTAAAAACTATAATGAGGTGCATAAGACAGGTTATAGAGAAAACTACGGGCCCTCAAACTACAAAATAATGAAAAAAAAAATTTTACCATAGACTTTGTGTTCAATTAAAAAAAAAAACCTTTTATTATAAAAAAATTAAACCGCCGAAAAAACTGAAAAGCATTAAATAATAGGGAAACATTTTCTATTAGGCCTTAATTTACTCACTTCTTAAAGTAATTTTGGATTACCAAGAAATTTTAAATCGGCGCCACACCACATAAGCAAATTCATTATCTATGTAAAGCGCGATGCGCAGCGGCATACGTTTTTCGGTTATTTCTTTGAATTTCAGGTAATTTAGTGATCTTTATTCGTTGATTCTGTGGCACCGACTCAAAATTTCTTGGTAATCCAAAATTACTTTAAGAAGTGAGTAAATTAAGGCCTAATAGAAAATGTTTCCCTATTATTTAATGCTTTTCAGTTTTTTCGGCGGTTTAATTTTTTTATAAAAAGTTTTTATTATTTGCTTTTCAGTTTTTTTTGGGCTAATTTTTTGACCCCAGCTAATCATACTTCACCGGGTGGTCGCACCCCACAAGGTGGTCACACAACCTGGTGAAGGTTGAGGGACTAACAGGATGAGGTTCGATCACGACCGGTCGGTGAGGCGATTTGTGAGGGAGGCCTATGTCCAGCAGTGGACGTCTTTTGGCTGATTTTATTTCATTTCCAAAGATATTGTAAGTAGGTATCAACAGTTATAATGTAACACGGAAATGCAACCTGTGAGTGCATAAATCGACCCGCCGACCAAAAAGTCACCCCTATTTTCCCACCCTTAGGGTGGGAATTTTATTTCCAAATTTTTATGGGACCAACTTCAAGATATACCCTGTCGATTAAAAAAAGAATTATCAAAATCGGTCCACACAGTAAAAAGTTATGCGTGATCATACATAAAAAAAAAAAAATATACGCGACGAATTGAGAACCTCCTCCTTTTTGTTTTTTCGTCGGTTAAAAAGTAAAAATGGTGGAGTTCCTACAATTTGTCAAAAACATCTTCAGTTCATATTCTTTCGAACGGCATACCACAATCCTCATTTATTCAAAAACTGCTGCAGTTCTTCGTCAACTTTAACCAGGCTTTTTTTGACCGACGAAAAAAAAAGGAGGAGGTACTTACTCAATTCGACACGTATATATATATATATATATATTTAATATATGATCACGCATAACTTTTTACAGAGTATTCCAATTTTGATAATTCTTTTTGGAAATAAAATTCCCACCCTAAGGGTAGGAAAATAGGGGTGACTTTTTGGTCAGTGGGACTTTTATGCACTCACAGGTTGCATTGCCGTGTTCTGTATTTACATTATAACTTTGGATACTTACTTACTTAAATATATTTTGAAATGGAATAAAATAATAAACATTTCAGCCGAAAGACGTCCACTGCTGGATAAAGGCCTCCCCCACAAATCTCGACCGGTTTTGTCGTCCCTGTCAACCATGTCGTCTGATCACCTTATGCGGTGTGACCACTGACCACCTTGTGGGAGAAGAAAATAATAAAACCCTGAAAGAACATAAATAATAATCGAATTACTAAGTTCTTAAAGTAATGTAGGGTATCCTAAGTAATTTTGAGTCGGCGCCACAGATTCCTCGTACAAAGATTACTAAATTAGGTGCCTAAAATTTAAAGAAATAACCAAAATTCGTGTCTTTTCGTCATTCTTTACGTACTTATTCATTCATCAATCTTTACGTACTTATGGAATTTGCTTGTGTGGCGCGCCGACTTAAAATTACTTGGGTTACCCTACATAGTAATTCGATTATATTATTTTATGCTTTTCAGTTTTTTTTTCGGCGGTTTTATTTTTTGATAAAAAGTTTTATCCGAAATTCAACTAAGGCCTCATTTACGATGACGCGGCGCGTTGCGCGGGGCGTCGTGCGGGCGCCGCCGCGGGCCACGCCGCGGGCGACGCTGCGGGCGCCGACGTCACATACTATGGGCCGCGGCCACCAGCTCCGATTAGTTTGATTTTAAGGCAACTAATGCTACAGAATTAGTACTATTTAGTATTCAAAGGAAAAAAATAGTACTAGAGTACTTTTCGAGTTATAAGAGGTTTTTGGTGGCCGCGTTGCAAAGCGTCCTTCCCAACGCGGCCACCTTCGGATTGAGCCAAAATAGCAGCAAATATAAAATTTATGAATTAGAAATAAATCTAAGCAAAAAGTACTTCGCAATTAGGGTTCATTCCCGGGATTTCTCGGGTCGAGAATTCCTGGGAAATCCTTGGGTTCTGTTCCCGGGAAATTATGCTAGAGAAAAGTCGAGAACTCGAGAAATCATATTTGAGTCTATCTAGTGCAAATAAGTTCGTGAATTACGGAAAAGATGGAAATGTACTTTTTTCTTTTATAAGCATAATGATGGTACGCGGTGGAGTCAAGTCTCGTAACCAAAAATGATCTACTCGTAATCGTATTACAAGCGACTGTCTTAACCATTGCTGGTTTCTTTAGGCGTATAACATAAATCGACTTTACAAAGTGGCAATGGTTAACGAAATCAATAACAAGAGAACTATAATTCGATAGAGTTCAACGATGAAGCTTGACGGTGTACTGCTTGTGTATATTTTGTGCTTTATTTTATCAAATTAAATTTATAATCTTATGAATTTCACAGTTCACTACCTACATCTGAGTATCAAGTCGCTTCCTTAATTAGCAATGAAAATTTGATGTCAATGACAGCATTCGAAAATCATTGCGGCTTTTTAAAGACGACAATAGTACATGTCTCCCGAAAAGCAGCGATAGTTTTCGAATGCTGTCATTGTCATCGAATTTTCATTGTTTATTTAGCTAAGCGACTCAGGCCCTTCTTTTCTATAAAATTTTCTTTAAATTTTAACACTTATTTTGAAGTATAGTTTTAGTTTAACGTTGACTATTTCCTAATTAACAAGCCTAAATTTGTGTATTTTTTATTAGTTAACGATATAATAGGTATATATTGAGAGAAGTTAATTTTTTCAAGTTTTATAACTTATATTTGGCAGAAAAACCACTCAATTTATTGGTTTAAAATTAGTTATTTTTATGTATGTATTATATATTTTTTTCACATTGTTAGTTTTGTGTCAACTTTTTTCATTATTTGAATCGAAAAGATATGCAAAAACATAGGTAAATGTAAATTTCTCGACAACCCGAGAAGACCCGAGAAATTGGCCTCGAGAATTCTCGAGACCCGAGAAACTGAAAAGCTCGAGAAATCATGAACCCTATTCGCAATAAACAAACTTTTGTTTCCCTGAATCTAGGAGAAACTGAAAATTATGTAAATCCAAGTTTTATCGCGCGGCTTTGAGGTTATTTCCAGGGATCTCGTAAATATGCGTCATACGAAGATGAGAATTCTAACGAGTATACTACAGTATGTCTACTATTTAGTACTTAATGGAAAAAAATAGTACTAGAGTACTTTTCGAGTTATAAGAGATTTTTGGTGGCCAACGCGGCCCTTCATATTGAGCGAAAATAGCAGCAAATATTAAATGTATGCATTAAAAATAAATCTACGAAAATAGTACTTTGCAATATATAAACTTTTGTTTCCCTGAATCCTGAAGAAACTGAAAATTAAGTTAATCCAAAAGTTTTTACTAAGTTATGGGTTACTCGGCTGTGCATCGTTACCTACCATCCATGTTTTGTACGATACGCGTGCCTATAAATGTGGCCAAAGAGGAAAGTGAAATTCTTTCGTCTTTAGCCTGCAGGAAACTAACCCTGTTATTCATAAAAAGTTAAAGAGCATTTTAGTTATTTGACGTATGTCAATTTATACTGGATGTCACGTATTTACCATAAAACAAACCAGAGAAGTAGACCTCCATTACGGCTACTTAAAACCTACTGTATCTTTATGAATAATACGGTTACCCTCTTATTCATAAAAAGTTAAAGAGCATTTTAGTTATTTGACGTATGTCAATTTAGACTGGATGCCACGTATTTGCCATAGAACAAACCAGAGAAGTAGACCTCCAGTAACGCTACTTAAAATCTACAGTATATTTATGAATAACACGGTAAATCTATAATTTTAGATGGGCATAGATATTATATAAAGGAAGGTACAAATCAGGGATGTTCCGAACGTTCGCATTCGCATTCGCGAATGATTCGCATCATTTTAACATTCGCTTCAACATTCGCATTCGCATCAAAAAGATGCGAATGTGATGCGAATGCGAATGTGTCGCCATTGACACCAAGTTTCTTGTGTGAAGATAAATATTTTTATGGAGATACGTCATGGTCTGGCGCGAAATTCAAATGTTTTCCCTTTTTTTATTTATTCTGGTGAATTTATTCGTTTTTATTAAATTTAAATGACAATAAAATTTTGATACAACGTTTTTGGAAGACAGAGTTACTGATTATGTTTTAGGGTATGTGTGAATCTTGATTTTTAGACGATCCCCTTTATATTTTTACAATAACTAAGTATATGTACTAAGAATTAAGTGTTATTTATTCTAGGTATGTTTATGTTTGTTGTAAGTATTTGTAGGAAGTCTAATTTATTTTGTTTAATTTATTTTAATGAAGTATAATTATTGATTCATAATAGTGATGATTTTTCTATACCAGAACTTTTTTTACTGACCTTGTCCAACATTCGCATTCGCGAATGTCTAAAATTCTACATTCGGAACATCCCTGGTACAAATACCCATGGCGAAAGTAAGTACATACAAAACAGCAGAATACTTAAAAAAAACAGTATTAAATGCCACCGGATACGCAATTGCACATAGTGATTAAACAATGATATTGCAAAGGATATAAAATAATGATTCATAACGTAAAACAAATAAAATGACCCAAAAGATTTCGTAATTCCGCATCCCGCCAGGAAGCGCGCCGTGATTACTGGGGCCGAGCGCAGGCGCGGGCCGATCTGAACAGAGCCTGCCTTTGTCGGTCTAACTTAGCAATAACTTAGATATTATAAGTTAGTTAAAATAGGTCAAAATCAAAATCTGGTTTGATTATTAAGCGGGCAACGAGGTCGCACTGGTGCTGCCTGCGACCAAGCTGTGACCCGACTACTTATCATTATGACAGGAAATTATTATCTTCTTGTCGTTATAAGTACGTTGACGAGTATCAACCACATCGATTTTTTTGCAAGTGCTGTCGAAATAATTTAAATTAGGTACCTATTCAACACTCTCGAATTCGCAGATACCTACATCTAGCATACATATACACATCATACATATTTTATGTGTATTAATATTAATCATATTGCTCGCACTTTAAGAAAATCTAAGTGTGCCTGCACCTATGTGGTAAGTAATACTTACCTAATTATATAAGTTCAACAAAAAATTATATAACAATAAATTTCTTCAAGGATTTTAGGTTTATCTAATAAACCGTTAGTTTTTTTTTTTAATATAACTAAATTATATATTCCGGGAAACTAAGTATACATAATTTAATTGCTTTATCTGCATTCGGTAAACCGACGGCTGGCGACTAGCTCCTACAACTCAGCTTTATAGCCGCGAACGTTGCACTGAAAGTTATTGCTTAGTTCCAGTAAACTGAAATAGGTCAATAGTTTCAGTGCGGTAACAAAAGCCAGTTGAATGTGCAGCTATATTCCCATGCTATTTTAGTAAGGGACGCTGGCAGTGAGTGTGTGTTGCGTGCGCCTGCGCCTGCACCATGCTGTCGCTCATACCCGCACCCGCATTAGATCACGTAAACCATAACGTAAACAGACCAGCGCATTTCGTCAAATTTTATTTTTTCGATTAGCAGATTCGAATAAAAAACTAGATATTTTTTAATTACTAGTACTTACCTACAACATAACGAAGCTTAGTGGTAGCTTGCAATAAATCTATCTTAACAAAATATATTAAAATCAATTGCTGTTCGTTTGTGTCGTTAAAGCTCGAGTACCTACGGCTGGACCGCTTTACCTAATTTTGGTTTTGAAACGTTTGTCGTAGTCTAGATTAGGTTTAAATGGTGATAAAATATGGAAAAGTCCACGCGGACGAAGTCGCAGTCACAGCTAGTTTTATATTAAAAAGCTGTGAAGATGAGCGCGAAGCGTGAACTGTATCGGGAGCACGTTAACGATTCTACGATGACGACGACGGGTCGCAGACTTCGGCGAGCGGGTCGTAAATCTCATTCCACCGAACGACCGTTCCATTTTTTATTTTTTAACACAGATACTATGTTTTACATCAAATGACGCTGCAATGCAGTACAATTTATTTTACAGTGAAACGTAAGCTACAGGAAATAATAAGTTCCGCTCGGAGACTACACGCGCCGGACCTGGCCGCAGAGGCAGAGGTCGCGGACTCGGGTCCTTATCTGCGCGCCCCGCGCCCCGCGCACCGCGAACCATCCCGCACCGCGCCTGGACATTGCAATGATTGTTTATCCAGAGCCAGTTCCTTGAATTCAACTAATGACTCATTTGCTCTATATAAGCTGGCGGCTGTAATACGCATAGATGATACAATACAGTGATTGTTAATTTACTTAGGTATTATCATCATCATTTACCCGAAAGACGTCCACTGCTGGACATAGCCCTCCCCCATAGAAGGCCACAACGACCGAACGAACAACTTAAGCATATAAAAGTAATTTTTAATGCTTTGCCCCAAATGTTCGTATACTATATACTACTTACTTACTTAGAAAATTTTGATAAAGCAAAAACTGTTTAGGGTTGACATAACGATTGGCATCGCGAGCTCGCTGCGGATGCCCGATTGCCCGCCCACAGCGACCGGGCGCGGCCAGTCAGTCAGTCCGGAAGTCAAGTTCTATTGCAAGCAGGGGTTATTCCGATAGTCTCCAAAACCTTTGATGTCCAAAATTTTGCCGCCCCATACAACGTTTCCTATTAGTCTCCAAAACACTTTTTTGGTTAAGGTAGGTACAAAAAAATGTTTTCATACAACTATTCCTTTTAGTCTCCAGGTAAGTTTTACTATGTAGAGACAACAATAAAAGTTTAGGAATTTTAATAAAACATAGTTTTTAGTATAATAAGTTTTAATAAATATTTACATATGAACTATCGTGAATTTCATAAAAAAAACCTATGACTGTTAAAATTAGGTAAGGAAATAAATTTTCACAAATACAACAATCAGAAGAGGTTGATTCCAGCGACTCCAAAAATCGTGTCCCATCGACTCCATTGTAAAATAAATATTTTTAATAAAAATAAAATTTGGCCCACTGACTCCAAAATAAGTAAAATAACGATAGCAAAAACAGAAAGAAAATAATAATTGATTGAAAATAAAAGATTTTAGAACATGCCAGTATTTCAAATCTAGTTGCATTTTTGAAGTATTTCTAAAAGAAAGCTTCTAATCCAAAGAAAGAGTAGCTCCTGTCAAAAGTGCAGCTTAAATACTTACTCATGTAGTTGTTTGTTTTAATTTCATTGCACATTTTTAAATCAGTGTTCTTTTTTCTGTTTATAAATCACAAACTTTTATGATCACAAAAATGGTCCTGAAGTATGGAGGTGCAGCCAGTAAGTAATCCTGCAAATCAAAGCTGAAAATTCTCGGAACTAGGTTTGTGAGAGGAGAGTTGCGTGTCTTAAATTTTGTTACAAGATTACGAATAAATGCATGCGTTTTTACCTATTTTATACAATTTACGCTTTTATAAGTAATCAAAATCAATACGTGGTAATAAGTAATTTACGCTGTGATTTTATATAATAAGTTTCTAGCCTAATCTCTCCTCAAGTCAAAGATCAGACTGGATTACAAAAAAATTAGTACCACATGCACTCATTTTTTTAATTTTAAATAACGGTACTTTCGCCGAAGGACTACCGAGCAGCGCTCTGTATTGGTATAATAACCGCACGGCTATTGTTTCCGTAAAACTTAGTACCTAGTTGTAGTCTTAGCCGCCCCTTATCAGGTAGCTGAGAGTTTGTAAGGTTTTTGACAACGAGTGCAAATATTTTTCAAATCTAGGCGATAATCTTGTATCGGTTACTATATTTTTATTTTGTAATGCTGTTAACACTGGTTTTTCTTGCTTGTTTTGCCGTCGATACCATCTTTGCCTGTTAATATTTTGGAGACTATAGGAAATGGAAAATAATTAAATAAGAATAAGAATAAATCAGCTTGGAGACTAAATGGAAATTAAAAAAAATGAATTTTGGAGACTAATGGAATAACCCCAAGCAGGACCCACTACTGATGCCCTATATTCACCTTATTTATAATATTTGTACTTAGGAAAATACCTGTTTATCCTATACTACTAACTAGCGCATTGCCCTCAGCTTCGCCCGCGTGGAAACAATTTTCTTTCTATTCATCCATCATCAGTTATCAGATATACAGTCAGTACCGAATAGTTTTAGTTGGTAGCATGTTTTCATGGCAATTTTTTATCGTTTTCTTAAGCCGTTTCTACCACCACCTTCTAAATTATTATAGTTTTATCAATGCTATATCCTATCATAACGAGAATCTTTTGTCAGTCAGTTAAAAGTTTACCTAAAATAATTCCGAACATTGTAACTAAGTACTTCGTTTTGTCAGTTAGGACGTTAAATTAGTAACAGATATTTTAAATCTCTCCGCTAATCTTCTCAGCCAAATAACAATAATAATAATAACACATCACACTCAGAGCCCCAAACTAGTAACAACCTGTATCTAGGGTACCCGAAACACACACAGAAACTAACATTACACCCAGACCGGAAACGAACATCGATATTCATGATATCAATATTCGCCCGCCCGGGAATCGAACCCAGGTAGGGTGCACACGCTTACTCAGTCCACATTACTGCCAACTGAGCCACGGAGCAGTCTAAACGACGTCCACTGCTGGACGGACGTAGGCCTCCTTCATAGGTCGTCACATGACATCGCTTCCGCAACCACAGAACAAGGAAGATGCTCTCTCTCTCTTCCGCAACACTCGCCAGGTCGACTGACACCTTTATCCGCTAACAATAGCTCTGATCTGATTAACATTACATAATGTAATATTAGTAGTTATACTTACACATGAAATGCGGTAGGCTGCATGTAAAGCTTCTTAGTTTTGCTGCTAAAACTTTTTTTTGTACTTTGTAGATATATGTATATGTAAGGGTAAATAATTCAAATTCGTAGTCAAAGAATAGGATAAAAAAAGCAGATCAAAAGAAATTTTAAAAATTATTGATAAATAAAGAAACCTACATATATGTATTTTTGAAAATGGAAATGATAGAAGCGAAAACGTCTTTATTATTGAAATGCATCGTCGTTCAAATAGAGTCATGCATGCTACTTATACCTATAACAAACGTAAATTGATATTGTTGCTTTAAACGGCGCCATCATTATGCGAGATGGACCACGATGCACATTCCATGCTATTCGATCAAGTAGCTAGTGAATACGATTAAATTATTCTTAAGAGACAGTTTACCGCGATGCTAGCGCCATTCTCGAAAAAAATTATATCTTCTAAACTAAGGCAAATATAAAAATGTGGCACAGTATGACACTAGATAATCTTGCTTAGTATTTTTTGAGCACAGTAAAGAACAAAATTATACACAGATTGTTGCTGAAAGTGGCCTCTTTTAGCAACACTTTATAGCTTTCTTTGGTCTTTAACCTAAAAGCTATATAACAGTGCCCTAAAAATACTAGGCTACATGAGCTAGTGTTATACTGTGCCACATTTTTGATATTTGCCTTAGTTAGGAAGATATAAATTTTTATCGCGAGTAGCGCTAGCATCGCTGTAATCTGGCTCTTAATGATACAGACACGAAATAATATGCCGCCATCGCCAAGGACAAAATTCTATTCCTAACTGTGACAGTTCTTATATGGACAGTGCGGGCGGAGGCTGGTGCGGCAGCAGCGAGTAGGCGCGCATCCGGACCGGTTCAGGACGCGGAAAGAAATCAAGGATGAACGGCATGCTGTATCGGGACTTTGGCGCAGCCAAGGTTGCAGTAATTGAGAGGACCATTAACATTGAACAATCGAATGTTTTATGCTTTCAGCCTGTGTTACTTGAATTAATTTATCCATACTAACATTATAAATGCGAAAGTAACTCTGTCTGTCAGTCTCGCCTACATGACAAAACTCTACTGAACCGATTTAAATAAAATTTGGTCCTCACCGCAAATAGTCTGGACTACTTAGAGCCTAAGAAAGGACATAGGCTAATTTTTATTCCAAATATCCCACGTAAACCAAATATTTGGATTTCGCTGTTTCAAGGGAAATTGCGCTGGCGAAGCCGCGGGTGCACACCAGTCAACTCAAGTTACGGGCTGCACAGTTTTTAAATGAAAAAAAAAATGTTTTGATTAAGTCTAATCAAAACATTTTTTTTTTTCATAATAAGTCGGTACATTTAGTAATACGATCCCCAACTATAATAAAAAAAATAGTTCGTCTCTGTCAGCCAACGTTGTCTTAAAAAGTCTCATGAATGGCTGGATTCGATGGATTTTGGGTAATAGTTAATTAGTATGATAATGTAATAACAAAATTTAAAATTTTAAAACCCCCGACCGAGTCAGATTATCTAAACAAGACCTTATCAACTAAAATGGAGTTGATCATCTTCAAAAAGTCATATTGGTTACCTTATATACTTTTAATATCATTGAAGTAACACGGTACCAAATTTAAAATCGATAGGACATTATGGGCAGTAGTTAGATCCTCTCATCCACTATTTAAGAACTGATCATCTTTAAATGGCTGGTCAGGTCATGGTTACCTTACCATATACTTTTGATATCATTGATGTAACATGGTACCAAATTTCCAATCGATCGGATATAAGGAAGCTAGTTAAATCCCCTCATCACCTAGAATAGAGCTGATGATCTTCAAACCGCTGATCAGATCTTCATGAGACATGGCTAAGAACACTCGGGCTGTAAATCTATATATATAAAATCCAAATACCACTGATCTACTCACTCACTCACTCACTCACTCACTCATCATCGCCCAGCCGAAACCGCTGAAGATAGAAAGATGAAATTTGGACAGTAGCTTCCTTACGTGACGTAGGCACCCACTAAGACGGGATTTTGGGATAACTTAACCGGGACGCCGTATACAGGGTGTAACAGTTTGTATGAAACTCCTCAACTGCTGGGTTTAGAAAGTTGAAATTTACACTGTATATTGTCATTGCATTACAAACATCATAAATGGTTTTAGTTTTTTTAAATCTTGCCCCTGAGTTCTTATACAGGCTGAAATAAGATTTTTGCTAAAATCTAAACTAATTACACTACAGACTTAAAATTTTCAATATAAGGTTCTTTTTATATAAAAACATGAAATATAATATCAAAACTGCGTTTATTAGTCCTGTAAGCCATGATACAGGGTGTAAAAGTGTAGTAGTATAAGTAAATGTATAATCAATAAGTATAGCTATCTAGTTTTAGGATCTATTAATCATGTGTATTCTCAATAAATGGGGCAGTTATTATCCAGCAGTCAGATCGTTTCATTCTATACGACAAAAAACAAAAGTTTGTATGAAAAACCGAAACCGCTCCTTATTTTGCTAAATTGAAATGGGGGATGTTTCTAGGTTATAATTTAAGGGACGCTATTACACAAAAAACATCGATTTTGAAATCCAAGATGGCGGAAATAAATTTGTATTAAAAATCGATATGGGTGGCGTTTTCTAGGTTTTTGGGGGCGCTGATTGCGAAATCATTTATGGGTGTGCTGATTCTGGGTGCCTACATCTCACAAAGACGGGATATGGGAATAACTTCACTGAGCCGCCGTATACAGGATGTAACCGTTTGTATCAGACTCTAAACTGCTGCGATTAGAAAGTTGAAATTTACGCTGAAGATTCTCTTTACATTACAAACCTCATAAATGGTTATTTTTATTGCCCCTGAGTTCAGGGTAAAACAGGTTTTTTTGCTAAAATCTAAAGTAATGACACTATCTTAAAATTTTCAAAATAAGCTCCTCATAATACTTTAACATCAAATATGATATTATAACTGCGTTTATTAGTCCTGGAGTCCTTGATACAATATGTATGGCGAACATTAGGTTTTCTTATAAAGTAATATGGTAGGTGTTTTCAAAGGTTTTGCGGGTGCTGATACAGAGTGTAACAGTTTGTATGAAAAAAAGTGATGTTAGTAAACTGGATAAGGGTCGCGCAAGAAAGGTAATTATGGCAACCTGTAGGAGAGGCAAATTTACAGCAATGAACGACAATCAGTTGGGACGACGATGATGATGAATCTGAGGAGAACTAATTAGGGTACAATAGAACTGGATTTTTAGTGAAGCCTCAGAGTTGAAGCATATAGGTTAGTTTGTTTATACAATACAGGGTGACATTATTGAAGGTTATCCTGAAATGGAAAAGGGAACAATGATTTTTTAAGTTTTCAGCCCAAACATCTCAAGATAGAAACGTAAGGAATAGGTATATAAGTCTAGCAAAGACATGAATTCGTGAAGATACTACGGGAACTGGAAAAACCAAATTTTACTGTTGTAAAGGCAAACTGCTTTTTTATGATTTCTTTAGGGCTTTGGTGCGATTACAAATGATTTCCCTATATTTCTGAGAAACAAATCAACCAGTTATTTACTTTTATTATAAAAAGCGCTTGCGAAGCTGCGGGCGGAAAGCTTTATCTATATGATGCGCGCGAGCAAAGCGTTAGGTTATATGAAAAAAAGATTACTGTAGTAAAAATAGAAGGTTTAATAGAAGGTGTATCACCCAAACACGTTGACGTTGTCTATAGACAGTACCTATATGTATACAAGTCACACGTTGATGTCTGCTGAAAAGCTTCTAAAATCAGCTTGCATCTATTACAATTAAACAACGCCAGTGTACATGGTAGGTATGTATTAAATAAAATGTAACCGCGACTATACTATACATACGTATTATTGTACTTGATGCATATTTTATTATAACAACAGAATGATATGTAACGACTACTGACATCATCGCACTTCATAAAATGTAAAGCTCATCAACATCAAGTGAGGCAATCTCGCTCTAGATCTGCTCATCTCCTACATTTAAAGATGTAGAGCAAGGCTATTAATAATTTTTAAATAATAAAAGGATTTTGTAATGAAAATCCTTATTACTAAATAAGTAAAGTAAGTTACAAGAAAACATTAAGTACAGAATCATTTTATCGAATGAATTAGAACTTACTGTGTGTAATAGTAAAATTGATTTCCACGCTCTACATATAACAAAGTAGGAAGTGCAACGCCTGTGCTCTTGTCGAGAACGCATGTGTGTCAAAGGTCCGAACGATAAGGCACGGACTTACTATTACTTTCATGGAAAGTAATAGGCACTCTTATAGCTTATATTTTTAGAGGCAGAACATTCTTACGCGAATAAAATGTGTAATCTTGGGAAAAGGAAATCAAATTATCGGTTACTAATTTTGATACTATCTATTCTCATGTTATAAAATTTATAGAAGTAAGTATAAGTATGTATTTACTTAGTTTTTTTTTAAGTTGCACTAAAAAGCATTTTAAACGCTACCTTGATAAAAAAATTGGTTGTGTATGGATCGATAATGAGTATAAAACAAAGTCGATTCCGCTATCTGTCGCTTTAATATACTTCAATCTTTTGAACTTTGCATAAGGTTTTGTTACGTTTTTTTTTAATAGATAGAGCGATTCAAGAGAAAAGTTTATAAGTAAAATACATGCACAACATAGTAACAGAAATTGTAACCACTGTAGCAACAGGTTAGGCGGTGAGAAGTTCGCCGGGTCGACTAGTTCAGGAATAAAGTTGATTATAGTCAAGATTTGTGTCTGAAATCTAAAACCGGTAAAATTTTTATAAATGTTCATATGAAAGTTTTCTTGCAGGCATGTAATGCGACGTCATGCGACTGCACCGGAATCAAAGGATACCGGGGTGTCCCGGGCCCCATGGGGATGATAGGGCTGCAAGGTGAATACGGTGAAAATGGACCCGATGGGCGCATGGGGGGGATTGGCGAGCCCGGAGACTGGGGCGAGCGCGGCGACATAGGCGACAAGGGAGAGAGAGTATGAATATTTCATTCATTCAATATATTTATTAAAACTTTCTTTAATATACAAGAATCAACAAGTATAATAGGGTGGCGACGGTCCCTACGGACCCAGAGGATATGGCGGACCACAAGTATGTATTTCAGTATCAAATTACCTTACTTTTATACTTATATAAAAACCACATATAGCAAAGCTGGTTCTGCTCAGTTACTAGGTATTATATCCAAAAATAAAAGAAAACGATGTGCAACTGTGCGAAAAGTTGACAAGTTACTACTACTAAACCTAAACGGCTCTACCACAAAAAGAGTTAAACCAGGTCTAAATCATTAGACTAGGTTTAAATCACAATTTCGTCATACAAATTGGCGATTTTAGACCGGTCTAACTTTTTTGTGGTAAGGGGGAAAGAGTTCATATTTTAAAAACATTTTCTGTGATTACAAAAACAGGGCCCACAAGGAATGAAAGGTGTCACAGGACTACCGGGTATCGATGGATGCAGCGGCACAGACGGCGCCATGGGTCCGCCGGGAATCGTTGGGCCGCCGGGTGAACGAGGAATGCCGGGACCGTATGGGCCGAAGGGAGACCAAGGTCTCGCCGGTGAAGGCGGTGCTAACTCAAGAGGAGCCAAAGGTGACCAGGGCGTGCCCGGGCTTCCAGGTCTAGCCGGAGCACCTGGGCCTATGGGTTATCAGGGGGATAGTGGTCCGAGAGGAGACACTGGAGACGAGGTAATAATATAAAAAGTTTGATGATAGGACACAATTTGTATGCAGTAAAATCATAAATAAAACAGTTCGGAAGTTTGTGATGTGATATGAGACGAATTTTGTTTCAACAAGTTAATCATGATAGCTAAGCCAGTTGAACTATCAAATAAAAACAAGTTTTTTTTTAACATTTGTGCTACATACAGTTATGGAAAGTGGTACCACTTTCACTAAATATATTTTATTTCAACAGGGGCCTGTGGGTTTTCGCGGCGAGCAAGGTTACAGAGGCTCGCCAGGCGAGGATGTAATTGGTCCTCCTGGCGAAAAGGGAGACCAAGGAGAGATTGGCGAACCTGGCCGACCTGCGAAAATTCTTTACATTGACACTGTACAGGAAAACGTGACTGTTTTAGCTAAAGGCAATCGGGGCGAAAAAGGGTTGCGAGGTAGTCAAGGTATCAAAGGCATGAAGGGAGAGACTGGATCCCGGGGTCCAACAGTAAGTAATTCTGTCATTAAGTCGTTGATTGAATATTGCGTACGCTTTGTAATATTTATAGAATATTGTTGATCGAAGTATTTATAACATGCTATTTAATGCTCTAGGGCCCTGCTGGTATAACTGGGACACAAGGCTACACAGGGGATCAAGGTGAAGAAGGACCCAGAGGTAAACCAGGGCGCAGAGGACTAGACGGTTCATCTGGTCCTAAGGGCGACAAAGGAAGCCCAGGCTATGCTGGACTAGATGGAGTAGATGGCGAAACAGGGGAGTATGGAGAAGATGGTATTAACGGTAATCCTGGTGAACAAGGATATCAAGGAGAACCGGGTATCATAGATGAAAGCCTCAATATACCACCATCACAAGGCCCTCAAGGACCACAAGGCCCGCTAGGTTTCCCAGGACCAAAAGGAGCTGATGGTTTAAAAGGTTTGGCTGGGGTTCCTGGAATCGTAGGATCACCTGGTTCTCCTGGTATAAAAGGCCTTCCCGGTAGACGAGGAAATCCAGGAACTTCTCCTAAAGGAGAACCTGGCAATGATGGACTAAAAGGATTTCCAGGGTCTCGTGGCCTTTCAGGATATCCAGGATTACAAGGAACACAAGG
Organism: Euspilapteryx auroguttella; assembly: GCA_951802225.1. Lineage (NCBI taxonomy): Eukaryota > Metazoa > Arthropoda > Insecta > Lepidoptera > Gracillariidae > Euspilapteryx > Euspilapteryx auroguttella. The sequence continues at coordinate 9,318,193 of OX637642.1, read as the reverse complement.
TCCTAAGGGCTTTAAAGGCTCAACAGTTATTGGACCAGATGGTGAAGAAGGTACCCCAGGCTATGATGGTATTCCTGGACCAAGAGGAAATCGGGGTGATTCGGGATTTCAAGGGCCCCCTGGGTATCCAGGACGCGGAGTAAGCGGACAAGGTCCCGCGGGTGATGACGGTCTGCCTGGTCCCCCAGGCCCGCGAGGCGATCCCGGACAACCAGGAAAACCGGGATACGATGGATTTAAAGGAGAACGTGGTGAAAACTGTCCCTTTTGCCCGTCAGGTAGGATTTCTATAATAAATAAATATTTAAACAAAACAACTGCGGTAAACTTTATTGTACAAGATTTCTAGCTATTTTGTTTATTGCAGTTAATATTATCCTTATTTATTTAATCCGTATCTTATTTATATTTCAGGACGTCCGGGTTCCAAGGGTTCTAGAGGTGATGACGGATTTCCTGGAAGAAAAGGTTACCCAGGATTACCAGGTTTACCGGGAGCAAGAGGTTATAGAGGCTTAGCAGGGACGCCTGGCTTACCCGGGTCAAACGGTACAAAAGGAAACAAAGGGCAATCTGGTATGGTGGGTGCCCAGGGACCTAGAGGCCCAAAAGGTCTCTTGATACAGCCTCCGAGGTCGTTAGTAAGAGCAGAAAGCGGACCGATTGGATATCAAGGTGGGTATAAGTTAAAGTCTTTGTAAGGGTTGGGGAAGGTTTGAACAGAAACAACTTTATAACTTTGAAAATAGCTGAGCGCGAGGTGCGTACGGTGGGAGCTCGCTGAACTGACCGCCATTACCGTATAACCCGACCCAATTGCAAACCTACGTAATTGTGTGAGGTGTGGAAGCCTACCTAACCATTTAATTTATTAAGTGTGTACCTGCGCTATAGCCCCATCACTGCATCCCGCTCGCACACATTCTCGCTCTCAGGTATCTATAATTGCATAGATAATAGTAGCGACTAGTAACAAATTATAAAACACAAAATACCAAATACAATACTAATTTCCACCGCTAACAGTCTTGTTTACAGTAAGGCCGCATTTAGGATCATGCGGGACGTTGCGTATCGCAATGTATGAGACCGTTTACGGAGACACGTTGGCTGGCGCCGACGCGTGCACTGCCGCGGTCACCGCCGCGGGCCACGCCACGGGCCCCGCGGCGGTGCCCACGTCATTCAACGCTTCAAGAACAAAATATAGGCCTATGTTCGATATCGTATAAGGAAACGCGTCGGCTCCCGCAGCGTCACCCGCGGCGGTGCCCGCGTCGGAGCCCGGCCCGCACAACGCGCTGCGCCGTCGTGAAGGAGGCCTAAGAAGTCAAAATACATTTTCGAAAACATTTTGCACCCATGACTTTTTAAATATATGGTTTCATATATCGTAGGATTTCCTGGAGCACCTGGTATGACGGGCGATTCTGGTTGGCCTGGTCCTCCCGGAGACTTCGGCCCAAAAGGTTTAAAAGGAATCAGAGGTGACTATGGTTTACCTGGAATACCTGGTCGTAATGGGACACGAGGGCGCGACGGCTCCCGGGGTTTGCCCGGACGAGATGCGGAAATACCGGTCGCTTTTCTTTTCGGTGAAAAGGGCGACACAGGGCCTAAGTACGTATTTGTAATTTTCTAAACACGTGACAAGCATTCATATTTGTAATACGCTTCGCCAGCGCAATTTCCCTTCAAACCGCAAAATCTCAAGTTCTTGTGGGATTATCGGGATAAAAAGTAGCCTTTCTCAGGCTTTAGATTATCTCTGTACCAAATTTCATCTTTAAGGTTCAATAGCTGTAGCGTGAAAGCAAGACAGACAGAGAGACAGAGTAGCTTTCTCATTTATAATATTACTATGGATAGTATGGTTTGACACAAATTTGCTTGAATTAGATCGGGATGCTAAGTACCTACCTTGTATACACACACGATCATAAAGTTTTTAAATTGGATACTTTTATTATGCCAACAGAGGTGACATTGGAGAGCCTGGTGAAGATGGTTATCCAGGAGAGCCTGGCGAAGCACTAGGAGGGCATAATATCAACGCTAAGGGCGACAAAGGTTTTCCGGGCTATGCTGGAAGAAAAGGTATTTACAATTGCAGTAAATAATAACACATCACACTCAGAGCGCCTAACCAAGAAGAACCTGTATCTAGGGTACCCGAAACACACACAGAGACGAACATTACACCCAGACCGGAAACCAACATCGATATTTATCATATCAATATTCGCCACGCCCGGAAATCGAACCCAGGTGCACACGCTTAATCAGTCCACATCCACTGCCAACTGGGCGACGGAGCAGTCAAAATACGAATGATGAAAGATACGAAACATCATATTTTCCCTTGGCTTATTTTTTATTTTCAAAAAATTCATAATTATGATTATTTAAGTAAATTATGACATGCGTTACAATTTTGGACTTGACTCTCTCCATTTAAGAGGAGTTAAGACGCTATATGAGTTTTGAAGGTTTTTTAAATCAAATAAGTAATTCCCATTTTTTTTTTTTTCATTTTCAACCCTTATATACAAACACCTGCATCATGCAAAGGATCAGATTAACATACGTACATTATTAAAAATACGTAGGTCATTGATGCTATCAATATCTGACGCGCTCGAGGATGTCCATGCAACAGTTTTTTTTACATATTTAAAAATCTATAGCCGCTTCCCCCACCGATGTAAAGGTATATATCATATAACATTTTTTTCTTTTCATCATCTAAGCTTTGCAACCCAATAGGTCTCTACGACGCTCGAGTAAATCCCCATTTAGCATCGTGGGCTCCCCTACTATTATGAGAATTACTTGATTTAGAAACGCCTTCCCAGCGCGTATAGCATCTTAAGTAAAAAACCTGTATTTGGAGTAAGCCGCACTTCCGAGTGCACACGAATAATGGTCGCATTACAAAACAATAAAAATTAAACATTATACTTAAGAGGAGTTTAGCAAAATTAAAAAAAAAATTATTGTACGGATCTGAGACCAAAAGCTCTCCGCAACTGACTCATTTTTCGTTTCGCTCGCGCCAAATCGCAGACACAGCTCGAACAGAAAAGGAGTGGAGTCGACGAATGAGGATCAATATAAATATGTACATAGTTATGTCAAATTCAAAATAATTATTAACCACGCCAATTATAATTATTATTCATGACAAAACTTTTTTTATTATGAATTATCTTTTTTAATTATTAAAATCAGACTATTTATTACTGAATCAGAATATTTTATTTTTTAGCACATATATGATTAATGCTAATAATATTGTAATTACATACGATGATCATAAGAATTTAAGTTAGTTAGTGCACACCGCTAAAAGTTGCAATTTTTACTCGGATGGGTGTGACGTCATCTCGTCTGAACTAAAATCGAACGAACGCAAATTTCTGCGAAGGCGACTCTTTTTATTATATTTCATTTTAAAAGTTCATTGTTTAACATGTATAATTTGAGTTCTAAATTTGAACGTAATTAAAGTTTAGTTATCGACAAAGTACAAATTAAGATGCACACAATGATACAGGTTTCTTTATATAGGCCACTAACTTGTCGTTTCTGAACATGTTGTAGGGAAGTAATCATATGGATGTAGATTAAATTCAATTCCTTCTGATACCAAGCCAGCCTGTAAAGAGAGATGCAGTTTTATAAGATAAGTAAATATAGGTATAAAGCAGTGGCTAAGGTTGTTTTTGAATGTAATTTTACAAATGGTTTCATACATATAGAGAGGTGTTTGTTTTACAAACTATATGTTTAGTTTGACTTCAGCATAAAACGTTCCGAGTGGACGTCTGAAGGCCTGGCACAACTTTAGCGTTCAATACATCTCATTCGCTAATGACGTCGACTCATTCACATCAGTAGTCGACAAACCGTGATGGCGTTTAGCGCAGCGTATTAGGAGTGCAGAGTAGGGGTGGCATATCTACGTATAATTACCTAGAACTTTAGGTCTTTATGCAAAGTTACGAACTTCATACGAATCTTCACATTTTCTATCAAATTAATGAAATAAAAAAAATACAAATCCTTAGTCGGAAAGGGCAAATTTCCTTTTAAATATAAAGAAATAGTAAATTTATAAAACAATACAAAAAATAAAAACTGCACTGAAAGTTTTAGTTATTAGTTTAATTTAATTGCATTCCGATTTTAATTGCATCCAAACCGGCATCGCAGTCGTTGGCGGGACATCTTGATTCTAATCTCGAGAACTGGCCAAAGGTGACACAATGCAGGAATATAAATAATTGGAGAAATAGGGTAGGTTTCCAGCAGTTAAAACTTTAGATGCTACATAAAAAAAACCATTCTTATAACCTCAATTTCTGCTTTTTAATATCTTTATATCAGAAAAGTATGGCATTCATTTGTTAGGATAAATGCAGTATTATAAGTAAATCTTTACTAATACACGGTAATAATAATAATACATATGTAATAACACATCACACTCAGAGCTCCTAACTAGGAAGAATCTGTATCTTGGATGCCCGAAACACACACAGAGAAGAACATCACACCTAGATCCGAAACAAACATCGATATTCATCATATCACAATATTCGCCCCGCCCGGGAATCGAACCCAGTTGCACACGCTTCTTAGTACACACCCCTGCCAACTGAGCCACGGAGCAGTCAAACAACGGTAATAGTACTAAAAATTATCTTGCTTAATACTTTTCTTTAGAGCGTTATTACTTGTAGTCAGGATTTAGTTTCCAACTTAATTTTTGTTTTGACTACTTTGTGGTTATAATAATTAAGTATTTTCGAAAGCGCTTAATTAAATTTTTATTTCACTTAATAAGAATTTTTGACATAATGTCATAATGTCATAACATCTGTAAGTTGAGGCAAAGGCGCCTCCACAGATTCCGTTCCGCTGCTGTTTTGTTTATATTTTATATAGGGTAAACTACACGATCATTGTCAACCTTCAAGATTGTCATGGTTTTATTTAGATGCTGAAAATAATGATTTTTGTCATTTTACAGCATTAACTACAAAAATCATGTCATTATAATACATTATTTTATTAAACTATTAACGCAATTTTAAACTAATGACTGATTAAAGCGGAGGGTGCCAATATTTGGTTTATGGTTTGAAAGTTTCTATTAAAATATCAATATTAAATGGTTATACGCACAAAACAACAATACCATATTTTGACGATTTAGCATTTTTATTTTGCAGTTATAAATTTAGCCAAGAGAAATTTGTAAAAGTGACAATCATGGGGCAGTTTACCCTAGGTCGAATATTTATCAAAGACCACGTGACCTGTAGGAGAACCGGCGTACACGTCCTCCCTCTACGAGCTGCACGCAGCATCTGAAGTATTGGTGGACAGTGACAGAAGTTCAATGATTGCATACGAAGAGACAGGGACAGTCATCTGTCAGTCGTGCAAATCGGATTCTTGGTTCTGCGCCACCACTTGGTTTTTAGTGAAAAGCAATTAATATTTAATATCTTTTTAATTATAACTTTTAAATCAAATTCAAATTACCAGAATTTAATTTACTTTATTATCATTATTCCTATGTAGTTTCAGCAAAAACTAATTAGTAATTTCGAAGAACTAGCTAATCCCGTTTTTTGGAATGGTTATCTTTGACGAAATAATGTATCGAGGTTTTTTGTATCCTCGTTGTGTTTCTAAATTATAAAAAACTTTGTTATATCCTCAAGAAGGTTATACTAAAGTTTCAGATCTCTACCGTCTGTAGTTTATGAGAATTACTTGATTTAGAAACGCCTTCCCAGCTCGTAAATCGTCTTAAGTCATGCATAATTATACCTACTCCATTTTTTTTTATAACCGACACACTTATTTTTTTTATAACCGACACACTTTATTGTGTTTCTTGTTTGCAGGTTTACCGGGTCGCAAGGGAGAGCCGGGTGATATGGGATATGACGGCTTTCCGGGATTGAAGGGTGATCAGGGTGCTAGAGGTTTAACAGGATTTAAAGGTTTAGAAGGTTTCAAAGGGTTTTTGGGCGAAAAGGGAGAAACTGGACCCTGGGGAGAGCCAGGTAGTAGAGGCATGGCAGGCCCAGTCGGCTACCCTGCTATGAAGGGAAACAAAGGTTCCCGCGGTGAAGCTGGAATTTCTGCTATATTTGGTGAGAAAGGAACTGACGGGCTGCCAGGAATTCCAGGCGATGTGGGTGAGCCTGGATACCCTGGAAGCCGAGGTCGGCAAGGACGAGATGGAATAAAAGGAATGCCAGGGTTACGTGGTGACGATGGTGTTGATGGCCCACAAGGACCACCAGTTAGTATAGTATTTTTTCTACATATTTCATTAAATAATAGTAAGTACCTATTATTAGCATCAAATGCAAGCTATCCTACGATTCCTACATAATCATTATTGCTGTTACTTAGTATTGTAACAATTTATAAAATGATATGCATAAGTATATTACTTACTTACGTTCTTGATAAATCCAATGAAACACGAAAGTCATGCTATGCTACAGAGCTTTTTTTTTTTGTAGCGTGGGGAAATGCCTACCGCATTTCCCGACGCTCGGAGAAGCGTCGGGGGTGTGTGGGGCTCGCACCCACAAAAACCTCCCGGCGGCCATCTTGGCGCTTTTAAGAAGAACCTCGGGAACCACGCATTATAGCGTTCGAAGTCCTTCCCACGCTCAGCTGCTATCAGCTTCGTGCTCGGGGAGGGCATATTGTTCCCTCCCGGGCTCGCCTTTGGAGCTACGGCGGCACAGTGCCACAAGCTGTGCCGCCGCCCATCTCGGGGCCGTTTGATGATTGTATTAGGCCCCCGCCCTTCACACCCACGACCCCAGACTCCTTTTAGTCGCCTCTTACGACAGGCAGGGCATACCGTAGACCTATTCCTACGCCCGGACCTACAGGGCTTATACTACAGAGCTGACGTCAGATTAGTGCATCAGTATGGTCATACTAACGACAGACTAGAGCAGGGATGGCGAACCTTTACGCATCTACGTGCCATTTTTCTAAAGAAGTTTTTATTGAGCACACAGGCGTGCCATCATATTAGTTTTGACTGTGATTATTGGGGAAAAAAACTCAAAACTCTATAACTGTGTACCTACCACAAAAAATAAGAACATTTTACGATGTTTAAATTATACGCGTAATTTATGTAGCAAAATTTGTGTGACTTCAGTTGTTGCATATAAGATAACAAATAACATAATATTATGTTAGGATAGAATTCCTGCTGAACTGGAGTCATATTGTCAAACGGTCACAATGTGCCTGGTAACGCATTTTGTGATCAGTGACGTGCACAAAATATTGCGTTGCGTGCCATTTATGGCACGAGTGCCATAGGTTCGCCATCCCTGGACTAGAGGATCAGTCTGATTAATCGACAGATTAATGGAATGATAAAACATTTAAAAGAAGTAATTTTATCAGTTTAGGTTCTATCTGGTCTGCTTGACCGAACTAACGTCAGCAGACTAAGCTGTAGGACCCCTATTAAATTTTAGCCACGGTGGTTTTAAACAATAAAATAATAAAATTGTATCCTTATGCTTATACAGTGAGCGCTCAGCCTTTGCATTTATTTTTTCAGGGCCGAAAAGGTCTACCTGGTATCATAACTCCGGGAGCAACAGGTCTACCTGGTATTCCAGGCATGCCAGGCTTTCCAGGTAAATTAGGAGAGCCAGGTGAACCTGGTCAATATGGTTCCCAAGGAGATACCGGCGATAAAGGAACAAAAGGAGAGGCAGGACGCACCGGAGCCCGTGGTTTTGACGGAGACAATGGTTTGATGGGATTCTCAGGTTTTCCAGGAATGATAGGAAGATCGGGATTACCCGGCGAACCTGGTGATCGTGGTGAACCTGGAGCCACTGGACTGCAGGGTAAACCGGGAAAAGACGGACTGCCAGGGCAAATAGGAGTAAAAGGAGAACGTGGTGACACTGGTCATGCTGGCAGGGAAGGATTGCCTGGCCTTTTTGGACTAAAAGGAGAAATGGGAAGCATGGGTATAATAGGTTTACAGGGTAATCCTGGGGAAGACGCTATAAGTGGACTTAAAGGTGATCAGGGAGATGCTGGTTTCGCTGGGGCGCCTGGCCGTCCCGGATTTCCTGGACGCAGAGGTCCCAAAGGTGATGCCGGAGTTCCTGGCATAACTATCGGAGGATATGAAGGAGTAAAAGGTGCACAAGGCGACATGGGTTACCCTGGAAGACCAGGAATGAACGGAACAAAAGGAGAAGTTGGAAACTACGGATTACAGGGATTAACTGGTGAAATTGGTGACAAAGGCTTTCCTGGTATGCCGGGCCGACCAGGAAGATTAGGTTTTAATGGACGTAAAGGACAGCGAGGTTTACTTGGACTTCATGGACTTGCCGGTACTAAAGGTGAAATGGGAATGGACGGAGAACCAGGTTATATGGGAATGAGTGGACTCCCTGGTGATCAAGGATTCGCCGGTCCAGAAGGTGTCAAGGGAGAAGATGGGCCAAAGGGTGTTAAAGGATTGCCAGGTTTCAGTACTTTCATGCCTGCTACAAAAGGCGACATTGGCAACTTAGGAATGGAAGGATTACAAGGAGCACCCGGAGAACCAGGTGAAACAGGTTTCTTCGGGGTAAAAGGACTTAAGGGCGCCAGAGGAGAACAAGGTTTTACTGGACTTCTCGGCACTGCTGGTTTACCTGGATTAAAAGGGTACCGAGGAGATCAAGGACCGCCCGGTCTACCTGGTTTAGATGGTGTAAACGCAGAAAGAGGCGAACATGGAATAGATGGAAGAGACGGGCTACCGGGTTGGCCAGGGTTAATAGGCGCAAAAGGTGCACCGGGCGAGTACGGTAAAGACGGACCGATAGGTGCACCTGGTACACCAGGCGTCAGTTTTCAAGGACCTAAAGGAATGCCGGGAATGGATGGATTCCCTGGAAGAAGAGGTAATGCTGGTATACCAGGTCAACGCGGAATGGAAGGCACACCTGGCCTACCGGGTCAAATTGGGGATGTCGGTGAACCAGGTTTTATAATAAACCCTACCGGTCAACGCGGAGCCGAAGGTTGGACTGGTCAGGAAGGCCTGAAAGGAGAAAAGGGATTTGCGGGCGATTTCGGATCGAATGGTTATCCTGGTCCACAAGGTTTACCAGGTCTTAAGGGTTTATTGGGAGAAATGGGAGAAGACGGACTGATAGGGTTACCTGGGCCTAAGGGATTCAAAGGTGAAAGAGGAGAAGCTATTCATCCTAAAGATATATTACCTGGTCCTGATGGAGATATTGGACCCCAAGGTTTCGATGGCATGCCCGGTGCAGATGGAATGCCCGGCGAATTTGGTCGTAACGGGCGACCAGGGCTTAAGGGGGAAAGAGGAGATCTGGGTCTGCCAGGACTGGAGGGGTACCCGGGGCAACCTGGATTCCAAGGATTAAAAGGCATCGCAGGTTCTCAAGGTGAAAGTGGTCGACCAGGATTTCCCGGTCCTCCCGGATTGCCAGCCCCTCCACCGCCCACACCTTCCTCTAGAGGATTTTACTTCACAGTTCATTCACAGACTAGTATGACACCTCAATGCCCAGGAGGCACTGCACCTCTATGGGATGGTTTCTCATTGATACACATAGTAGCGAACGCGAAAGCCCATGGGCAAGACTTGGGTGCTCCTGGAAGCTGCCTAAGGAAATTTTCAACAATGCCGTATATGTTCTGCAATTTGAACCAAGTGTGCGACTTTGCACAGCGAGAAGATTACAGCTTCTGGTTATCAACGCCCGAACCAATGCCCATGGCTATGACACCCATTAAGGCTAGGGAAGTCTCCTCATATATATCCAGGTAAGAACAATAATAAAAGTTAATAAATTAGATATCTAGAGGTAGGCAGTTCCAGTAGGTTATCTTTACTCTCATGATATTGCTTGCAGATGCCAAGTGTGTGAAGCTCCTACAAGAACGATTGCTATACATAGCCAAAGTAATGACGTTCCTTTGTGTCCTAATGGATGGGAAGAGTTGTGGAATGGTTACAGTTTTCTGATGGTAAGTTGTTGTAGCGAATATAACTCCTTATATCAAAAATAGCCCTTGTTCTTCGTACATAACCGAAATACATTACCAGCATCATACTAAGAAAAAATATTTTTAGTACACAACCAGAAATGTACTAAGAAATATTTGTTCTTTGCACATAACCAATTACATTTCCAGTTTTCCAGTACAAAACCGGTAATGTATAGAGAAATATGTTTTCTTTGCACATAACTGCTTATATTTCCAGTTTTGTATGAGGATGTAAAAATAGAGCACAACTCTCTATCAAACGTTGTTGTTTGTTTTTAATGGCCGAATTAAAAACAAACAACAACAACAAACTATCTGTCAAAATATGTAAACAACGGAAAAAATATTGCACCTTGGGTTACATTATTTGAGTTTAGGTAAGGATCCCTAATTTTTTTTAAAATCTAATATAGCCTATGACACTCGGGGTTAATGTAGCTTCCTACCAGTGAAATAATTTTTCAAATCGGTTCAGTATTTCCGGAGCCTATTTGTTACAAACAAACAAACAAACAAATCTTTCCTCTTTATAATATTGGTATAGACTAGTGTGCGCCCCGTGGCTTCGCCCGCCAGCGCCCATTTTTCAGTTCCCGTGGGATTTTCAGAATAAAAAGTAGCCTATGTCTTTCCTCAGGCTCTAGACTATCTGTTACTTTTGTCGTGAAAGCGAGAAACACAGACATACATATTTATAATATTAGTATGGATTATGTTGTAGCAAACGTATCTATAAACTCAATACACAATTTAACTAAGCGTTTATAATATAATTTTTAATCTTTTCATTAGTCTAAAGAAGTGCACTAAAAAAAATGTATTTATTGTGTGACAGCACACTGCCGGCGCTGACGCCGCGGGCCAGTCGCTGGTGTCGCCGGGCTCCTGCCTGCGAGACTTCCGCACGCGACCCTTCATCGAGTGCAACGGACTCGGCCGATGCAACTACTTCGCGACCGCCATCTCCTACTGGCTCTCCACAGTCGATGACAACAGAATGTTTGAAAAACCAGAGCAGCAAACACTGAAGGCTGATCATGTGTCGAGGATCAGCAGGTACCTACTTACTTAAAAGCCTGCTCGTTAATGTGCCGGTTTTGATACGGTTACTTAACACGCGGTAGGCACAGTTAAACAGGACTGATTCCTGAAAACTAAATTAAAAATTAATGAACCGTGCTCACTTAAGCTCCTTCGAAAGTTTTTGAAAAAAAAAGCTAAAGATGATGTGTAGCATCAGAACTATGACCTAGAGTGGCTTAGCTGGCGCCAGACGAGACAGGTGGTGAAGGTCAATGCGCGGGGGGTCAACAAGGGGTCCATCGGCCTTAAATAAGTTTTAAAATTAATTTATTTGAGTTGTATATCATGCAAAGACATAGTCTGATGATGTACTATAATTGACGCATATTTTTGATTTCGGTGATGGTTTAGAAGATATAATTTTTTTCGCGATTGACGCTAGTGTCGCTGTAAATAGCCCTTAGGGTGCCTTCACGTACAAAGCTGGTAACAAAAGCGCTTGTTGGCGCTTGTTCGATAAATGTATAGAAAATACCTGCGTGGACATAAAAGCAATAGTAAGCAGATACAATTTTTTCTATACAGATTAATCTGTAAAAAAAGAAATTTATAAGATCATAATATTATGTAAACGGTTCTCGTTCTAACAGACATTCTCTAACACATGTCTTACAGAACAGGGCTAGCAAAAATTAACTCTCTGATAGAATAGAGGCAATGTGTAGAGCTTTGGTATTGTTAACAGGTGCGCGGTATGCATGAGACGGCGACCAGCCGGGTACACCGCCCAGCCCGACGTAGGGTCCGTGCCCAACGCGGTGGTGCGCCGGCCCGAGCCCGGGCGCCGGCTCCCGGCCGCGGGCCGCCGCCACCGGGTCATGCTGCGCGGCCGCCGCAGGCAGTGAACCCTCAACCTATGTGATAAACTACTAGTTTAAATGAGTATTGTTACTAATCCTAACACACAGGTTAATAATTTGACTCAAGTGCCTAACATGTTCTGTGAGCACTCTGTTCTTGTACTTAAGACAATTTAAATTTATTTCAAATACATCATTTGCATTTTTTTTGTCAATCCTGTTTATTAATTTATACACATACTTAGTTATTTTAGAAGTAGACTTTACATATTTGTTACAGTTTGGTTAATTAAGATTTTGCCATGTTTTCACCTTATCTAGGTAGGTACCTAGTATTCTCTAGTAATATTTTAAAAACAATCTTGCTCTTGTACACATGTAAATATTTTAGCTCACATAAATATTAAGCATAAGTACGTAATTAAGCAAATTTATAAATAAACATAAGTTTGTGAAAAAAATATAAACCTGATTTTTATTACTTGAACAAAAACTTTATTTAAAAGCATCTTTACTTAGTATTTTTACGAAAAAAAAAAATGCTTTATTCAATAGTTCTTGACACAGAATCCAGATGTTTGAGCTTATGGTCATCAACATTTGGCCTTACTTCATATGTGCAGATAGTAACTCCGTGCTTGTGGCCAGGGTTCCACTCTCCTCTCAAACCAATATAGTAAATCTTCGTACTATCTGCACCAAAGTTAGTAGAAAAATGCATAGTCAAATGAGAAACTGATGAAAACTTTACAATCCTGGAAAATAATCAACAACACAATTCATTAACAGGGTAATTTAAGTTTCGTGTTAAGTAAATAAAAAACAATGTCCCTATATAAGTGCAATTCAATGAGTCTGCGCCAGCTAAGTCAGCGCGCGACTGGGGGCGCCACTTACGTACAGTGGCGGTCTAGGAGGGCGTAACAGATTTGTATATGGTCTCGTGTGCCCTAGACTGTAATACCAAAGAACCATACAGGAAAACGGAAGTGTTACGCCGTCCTTGACCGCCACTGTACTTCACCCGCCATTCAAAGTTGAGTGACTGATTGCTAATGGGTTCATATTTTGACCGCGCGCAGACTTAGCTGGCATGGCACGCACTCTGCAATTATTATTTTTTTATGTAAGTATCTAAATCTAACTTAAAGCTCATGGACGACAGATGATTGCTGAAAGAAATTCAAATATGTGAAATGAATTCTATGTTCACAGACAAAATCGTTAAAATTTCTTAAGAGAAGTTTAGAAAAATTAAAAAAAAAATTATTGTACGGATCTGAGACCAAAAGCTCTCCGCAACTGACTCATTTTTCGTTTCGCTCGCGCCGAGTCGCAGACACAGCTCGAACAGAAAAGGAGTGGAGTCGACGAATGAGGATCAATATAAATATGTAGATAGTTATGGAAAATTCAAAATAAATATTATCCACGCCAATTATAATTATTATTCATGACAAAACTTTTTTTATTATGAATTAATAATCATGCTAATAATATTGTACTTACATACGATGATCATAAGAATTTAAGTTAGTTAGTGCACACCGCTAAAAGTTGCAATTTTTACTCGGATGGGTGTGACGTCATCTCGTCTGAACTAAAATCGAACGAACGCAATTTTCTGCGAAGGCGACTCTTTTTATTATATTCTATTTTAAAAGTGCATTGTTTAACATGTACAATTTGTGTTCTAAATTTGAACGTAATTAAAGTTTAGTTATCGATAAAGTAAAGTACAAATTAAGATGCACACAATGATACAGGTTTCTTTATATTGTCCACTAACTTGTCGTTTCTGAACATGTTGTAGGGAAGTAATCATATGGATGTAGATAAAATTCAATTCCTTCTGATACCAAGCCGGCCTGTAAAGAGAGATGCAGTTTTATAAGATAAGTAAATTAATATATTTAAAACTCTTCCGTTACTGACTGACTGACTGACTGACTGACTGACTGACAGACAACACAGAGCCGAAACTACTGGGCGTAGCCGGCTAAAATTTTGCATGTAGGTTCCTTAGGGAGTGTAGGTGAGCACTAAGAAAGGATTCCCGAAATTCCCATGGAAACGGGAAAAAACTGGATTTTTGTGTGTTTTAGAAATCTGCGCGAGTGAAACCGCAGGGCAGCCTCTAGTCAATATATAAAAAACTCTTCCGTTACTGACTGACAGACAACGCAGAGCCGAAACTACTAGGCGTAGCGGACTGAAATTTTACACGTAGGTTCCCTGTGGAGTGTAGGGAAGCACTAAGGAATAATTTCCCGAAACTCCGATGGGAACAAGAGAAAACGGGATTTTAGAGTTAATGAAAAAAATGCGCGGGTGAAACCGCGGGGTAGCCTCTAGTATTGGTATAAAGCAGTGGCTAAGGTTGTTTTTGAATGTCATTTTACAAATGTTTACATACATATAGAGAGGTGTTTGTTTCACAAACTATACGTTTAGTTTGACTTCAGCATAAAACGTTCCGAGTGGACGTCTGAAGGCCTGGCACAACTTTAGCGTTCAATACATCTCATTCGCTAACGACGTCGACTCATTCACATCAGTAGTCGACAAACCGTGATGGCGTTTAGCGCAGCGTATTAGGAGTGCAGAGGAGGGGTGGCATATCTACGTATAATTACCTAGAACTTTAGGTCTTTATGCAAAGTTCCGAACTTCATACGAATCTACACATTTTCTATCAAATTAAAGAAATAAAAAAAATACAAATCCTTAGTCGGAAAGGGCAAATTTCCTTTAAAATATAAAAAATAGTAAATATATAAAACAATACAAAAAAAGACTGCACCGAAAGTTTAAGTTATTAGTTTAATTTAATTGCATTCCGATTTTAATTGCATCCAAACCGGCATCGCAGTCGTTGGCGAGGCCATCTTGATTCCAATCTCGAGAACTGGCCAAAGGTGACACAATGCAGGAATAGAAATAATTGGAGAAATAGGGGTAAATCTTTTGTCCAGCAGTTAAAACTTTAGATGCTACATAAAAAAACCATTCTTATAACCTCAATTTCTGCTTTTTAATCAATATATATAAAACTCTTCCGTTACTGACTGACTGACTGACTGACTGACTGACTGACTGACAGACAACGCAGAGCCGAAACTACTGGGCGTAGCGGGCTCAAATTTTGCATGTAGATTCCTTAGGGAGTGTAGGTGAGCACTAAGAAAGGATTTCCCGAAATTCCCATGGGAACGGGAAAAACTGGATTTTTGTGTTTATGCGAAAGCTGCGCGAGTGAAACCGCGGGGCAGCCTCTAGTATCTTTATATCAGAAAAGTATGGCATTCATTTCTTAGGATGAACGCAGTATTATAAGTAAATCTTTACTAATACATGGTAATAATAATAATAAATAATAACACATCACACGAGCTTCTAACTAGGAAGAACCTGTATCTTGGATGCCCGAAACACACACAGAGACGAACATCACACCTAGACCGGAAACAAACATCGATATTCATCATATCACAATATTCGCCCCGCCCGGGAATCGAACCCAGGTGCACACGCTTCTCAGTACATACCCCTGCCAACTGAGCCACGGAGCAGTCCAACAACAGTAATAGTACTAAAAATTATCTTGCTTATTACTTTTCTCTAGAGCATTATTACTTGTAGTCAGGATTTAGTTTCCAACTTAATTTTTGTTTTGATTACTTTGTGGTTATGATAAAAGTATTTTCGAAAGCGCTTAATTAAATTTGTATTTCACTTAATAAGAACTTTTGACATAATGACATCTGTAAGTTGAGGCAAAGGCGACGCCACAGATTCCGTGCCGCTGCTGTTTTGCTTATATTTTATATAGGGTAAACTACACGATCATTGTCAACCTTTAAGATTGTCATGGTTTCATTTAGATGCTGAAAATAATGATTTTTGTAGCATTAACTACAAAAATCATGTCATTATATTACATTATTTTATTAAACTATTAACGGAATTTTAAACTAATAACTGATTAAAGCGGAGGGTGCCAATATTTGGTTTATGGTTTGAAAGTTTCTATTAAAATATCAATATTAAATGGTTATACGCACAAAACAACAATACCATATTTTGACGATTTAGCATTTTTATTTTGCAGTTATAAATTTAGCCAAGAGAAATTTGTAAAAGTGCCAATCATGGGGCAGTTTACCCTAGGTCGAATATTTATCAAAGACCACGTGACCTGTAGGAGAACCGGCGAACACGTCCTCCCTCTACGAGCTGCTAGCAGCATCCAGTCAGTAGACACTTGTTTTTGTACGGCTGTTAACCATTACCGCAGTTTGATATATTTTTTTAAATTGTTAGGTTGGCCTAGCTATTGAACTTAATTCCAGTGAACCCTCTTCTTTCTGCAGATCTTAATTATTTTTCTATACTCTTTCATAGCTATGATATGTGTCTGACATGACATGAGCACTCTTTTGTTTTGTTTTGTTTTGTTACCTATGTGAAATGACACTTTTCAGAATTGTTATTTTTCTAAATATTGGAATTGAAAAAACTGTTTTATATTTGAGTTAAAATTGCAAAATGTGCATTTTACAAATTGAAAATACATCTGGTTGAGTTCTACTCTTGTGTACATTAAATATCTGGTGCTGGTATATACGTTTTACGTCTCAAACTGGGCCGCTGTTTTGTGCAATATTCGATCGGATTTGGGAAGAATGAACGTGAATTGTGATGGATGTTGAAGCTGAATAACCCTTCAACAAGGGCGCTTTATGTAACCAAGGGCTACTAAATGCAGTAAACGTATTCTTAGACTGCTGGATAAATTACATATAGAATCATTGGTCGGTGGGTCGTTTTACATTATTTCAACTAGGCTTTCAATATAAGCTTGTATTTTACACTATGAATATTTTTTTATTTTCAATATGTATAATCAAGGTTAACTTAAAGTTATATGTTTTTATCTATTTCTTTTTATGTAAGCATACTAATCTACTATATATATATAAATAAATGCATTCAAATAACTTTGTTTGTTTTATTTACTTAAGGGTAGGCAACAAAAGCGTAGTTTTTATTTATTAATACCACTGCTGTTCATCGATATATCGATATCGATAAATAGCGGTTATATCGATACTTGTAAGCACTATTATCGACTACGTACATCACTACGTAGGTGTCAGTGATCAGAGAGAAGGTAAATGCCAGTGATGACAATAAACACTTGAAATAAACTTTGCTCCCTCAAGTACGCCTAAAGAAACACCTAAACTTAGCTAGGGAAGGGCTAGAGTGGCGACTCTTAAAACGTAGTGATTTACCTTCTCTCTGGCAGCATCTGGCTGGTATTGCTAAACAGTGACAGAAGTTCAATGATTGCATACGAAGAGACAGGGACAGTCATCTGTCAGTCGTGCAAATCGGATTCTTGGTTATGCGCCTGCGCCACCCACCTGGGCCCTTAGTGTCATCGCGCAAAACGTACCTATCGAATAAAAGTAGAGTAGAAACAGTACGTTAATCGCAAGAAAATACAAATTTGGTAGTCTCGTAATCAATTTTGCTATAACTATAGCAGTAGTATCGCAACAGATTGGAATTGACCAAAAAGGGTAGTCTGCTCCATAATAAGATAATGTTATGATTACGTTCGACTGACATTATATATGTCAATAATGATTGATATTAAGTGACAGTTGCACTACGCCCGTTCCAATTTCGTCTAATAAAACAGGATTTACTATTTAGGTAAAAAAATCCCAGATTATTCTATAGCTTGCTATTCATATTCTATTGCTATACTATAATGATCGATCAAAGTTACGAGACTCGCAATTTTTGACACAATCGTAATAGAGTAATAGTAGAATAATAATAGAATAGAAGTTTAATCGTAAGTTTAAGAGACTAGAGTCCCTGGTTTTTATTAAAAAGCAATTAATATTTATTTTCTTTTTAAATATAAATTTTAAAAAATAAAAACAAATTTCCAGAATTTGAGTTTCTTTACCTAGTTAGTGTCAACAAAAACTATAAAATAATTTCGAAGATCTAGCTAATCCCGTTTTTGGAATGGTTATCTTTGACGAAATAATGTATCGAGGTTTTTGTATCCTCGTTGCGTTTTTCAATTATAAAAAACTTTGTTATATCCTCAAGAAGGTTATATTAAAATTTCAGATCTCTACCGTCTGTAGTTTATGAGAATTACTTGATTTAGAAACGCCTTCCCAGTTCGTATATCGTCTTAAAATACTCTAATTCAACTGTTTGCAAAGCCTTTATTTCCAACCGCGACAGGATGTAGATAAAAAAAATTGGAAATTATAAGAAATGAATTTAATTAATAAAACATATGCGGCAATATGGCAATAAGGCGAATGCTAGTTCTCTCCCTGGGAGACAAAGTGCGCAATACCACTATCAGAGAACGCACGAAGGTAGTAGATGTGGGTGCTCGTGTTGCTAAACTGAAGTGGGTGTGGGCGGGACACATGTCACGCAGGGAAGACGAAAGATGGAGCAAAGCCGTCCTTGAATGGAGACCAAGAGAGGGGAAGAGGAGTGTAGGCAGACCACCAGCCAGATGGACCGACGATATAAAGACTGTTGCGGGGAGGACTTGGATGAGATTGACAGCCGATAGAACGAACGAATAGCAGTCTGATTTCCGTACGTATCTCACACAATGTAGGGGCCGTCAGAATGATCAGCGTCTTATCTGGGTCGCCTGCCGGCCCAGGTGCGACATTATGCTGAGACGGTAACCTGTTTGGCTCACCGGACGCCTAGGTGTGCTTACTCATCTTATTATTATTTTTTATTTCATTTTTTGTATGCCTATGTGTTTGTGAACCAAATAAATGTTTTCTTATTCTTATTCTTATTCTTATTCTTAACTGGAAAATAATTGGAGAGGCATTTCGTCGCTTATACTTCAACACCGCGAACTTGCAAAAAACCGTTTTTGACTTTTTGATGCCATTGGATAGAGAATTCAAAGACGCATCTCCTCGACCAATAAAAACACTATGTTTTCAACCAATAACAGCCCGTAATTTACAAAAACAAATAGCGCGAACCTGAAATTGGTCAGTTTTTGGCAACAACACCGCGAACTTGCCAAATTTTCCATAGTAATTCAAAGGAGGTACGTGGCGGGCGGACCTATTGCAACTATTTGAAAAATTTACCAATAATTATAAATTTTAAAACTAATTTCATTTAGTAGTGACATTTGAGAGTACATAGAGAAATACAACAACAATCCACTCATAGTATACTCGGTTACTAGTAAACAAAACAAGTTTATAAAAAAAGTTATTATAAAGTTGCATTTTCCCAAAATCTTCAGAAGTTCCTGGTGGCAGTAAGTGTGGTCAAGTTCAAATAAAAGTTCAACATTAATATCAATGCATCGTATAAAACAAAGTTGCTTCCCGCATCTGTCCCTATGTATGCTTATATCTTTAAAACTATGAAACGGATTTTAATGTGTTTTTTTTAAATACATAGAGTGATTCAAGAGGAAAGTTTATAAGTTTAAAACATATACACAAAATACTTATATTCTATGGCGTAACGAAGTAAGCCGGGAAATCTCAGATAATTCGCCTATTCTGGGCAGGCAAAGTAACTTAGTCCATACAGCCAAGTCTTATGTAGTTTAATACTTTGTTTTCTTAGCCTAGGATCCTTTTTTTTTTTAAGGCGGGGAAACTCCTAACGAGTACCCTGCAGCCCCGGGGGGAGCCGCTGGGTTATGTGGGGTTCGCACCCACTAAAACCCCGCCGGTGTCCTTCTTGGCTGTTGGCAGGAGGGTCGCGGGCAGTGATAATTCTCCGCGACCCCCCCCCCCCCCAGCAACGGCTGTGGAGCCTCTTCTCGGGGGACATTGTGGTCGTCTCTCCGGAGCGTGGATAGCTCGCCCAACGCTCGACGACGGAAACGGGACACCCGCGTTCCGCCGTTCTACTCTACTACACGAGACATCGATCAGAATTATTCGGGAGCAGCAACCTTTATTTTAAAAACTTTTAAACTAATAATAAAAAGCTGTGTTTTTTTTATGACTGCCTAAATAATAAATCGATCAATATATCTATAAATAGTCGTCAAATATTCTATCGATATTTCGATAAAATCATGTTGTTTTACCCCTCACTATAGATATATTTAGGTATCTTTTAAATTCTTTGCTCAAACTGCTCGCAAGCTACTTTTATACTACTAGAAAATAGGAGTCTGTCTCTGTCTCGCTTATGATGATTGGTGAGTATTAGAAGAGTAAGAGTAGTCGTTTTCCGTTGCTGCTAAAATTCTATTCCATCTAGTACAGTCAAGGACTAGGAGGCCGTAACAGATTTGTCTATGGTTTCGTCAGGCCTAGACTGTATTACCAAAGAACAAGAGCTATTTTACATTACAGAAAAACCGGAAGTGTTACGCCGACCGTGTCCGTGACTGTACATACATTCCTTATCTCAGTACCTATCTCTCTAGTCGAGACTTCAAGAGTTGCTCAGTTAAGGTAGGTACGCGTTCATTTGTCGGAGCCGGACGCGCCGTACGCACGCCACGCAACGAACTAAACGGATTTGCCGGTGGCATGCGTCCACTGTGTCTGGATTTTTAATTTAGTTTCGTTCGAGTGTTTTCTTGTCGGTAGACTACGAACAACAATACTCAAGAAACGTAACAAGCCCAATAAAATGCCCCACGCAATGCACACGGAAAAAAAGCTCCGGTGGGCGGGGCTTAGGGTTACGGACACCATGCCGCATTAGTTCCTAGTGGCACCTTGAGTCGTTTGGCTGCAGCGTCGGGAGCATATTACTGTGTTTTTGGATATTTCTGACCGTGTTTTATCCATACAAATATGCCTTCGTGCATTATAAAGTGTTGTAGAAGCCATAAAGACAAAAAAAACTTATCAATACATAGTATAAAATAAAGTCGCTTCCCGCGTCTGTCCCTATGTATGCTTAAATCTTTAAAAATAAGAAACTGATTTAGATGCGGTTTTTTTTAATAGCTAGAGTGATTCAAGAGGAAGGTTTATAAGTATAATACAAGCACAATGTAGTTAAAGATTAGGCGGTACGAAGTTCGCCGGGTCGACTAGTATACTTATAAATAAATATTTTGTAAAATAACACTTGACCGCCATCTAGTAGCGATAATATGTACCAGCCAAAAGCAGGGGGGCTAGCTCGCTGCTTTGTCGACAGACGCGAGCGAAGCGGCCAATAGCGTGCAAGCTTGTCTATGAGAATGTGTGAGTGTTTGTTGCAATAGGAGTTACTGTGTGTGCGTAAGTGGAACCAAAATCGAAGCGGTTTTTTAGGAGAGTTACGCTTCCTGAGTATTGTTGTTCGTAGTCGGTAGATGACTTCTTTAGCTATTGAGATTAATGAAGATATAATGATTATTAGTTGCTTGTTGGAAATGAAGAAGACACCGGCGGCGATGCCAGCGGCGAACTGATTTTTGTGACGTCACCGGCACGCAACGAATTTTTGCTCATAAATAGCCGGCGCGCGATGCGTGCGGTGCGGGAGGTGCAGATAGTGGATGCAGTCTGATGTGAATGGTGCATGTAACTATGACTAAAGTGCCGTGCGTGCTGCGTGCGGCGCGTCCGGAGCCGACCAATGAACGCGTACCTGATGTGAACTATGTCACTGCCATTGCCATGCCAGTGCCTAAGGATGATCGATATTGAAAAAACATCGATGTTAACTTCGATGTTGACATCGATCGAACATCGATGTTGATCGATAGCTCAACATCGATGTTCGATGATTATCGAACCCAAAACATCGATGTTGGGCAACATCGATGTTTTTTTCAGACGTCTATAAAGGTTAGCAAACGAGTATTTTTCCTGTTTCTTTGCGTTCAGAAAATGAAAAAATAATATTATGTGGATGCGTTTATTCATGGATTACAAATTTTGTTGAAGGTTGTTGATCGTAACTTCGAAAAATCGATTTTTCCAGAGGCCCGATTTCGATTTTGTGTTTGTAATACGTAGTATCTCTAGTTGGTCTGTGCATCGTTGTTCGATGCAAATCAGATGTTTCGATGTTTGAAACAACAACATCGATGTTACGATGTTTGATATAACGCAACATCGATGTTTTGTCTCCTAACATCGATGATCATCGAGCATCCCTACCAGTGCCAGTTTTAGCCTGTCTTGTTTAATAATGAGCGGTTTTCGAACTGTCACTTTTAGTTACAAAGACTGCCATAAGATGGCACTAGCAATCAGGTTAAATGTCAAATTCTAAATGAATTCAATCAGTCAGGTCAATCAGATTTGAGGTTGACATTACACCTACATACATTGGCTATACAGAGCCATCTATTAGCATTCTTTTAGAACCATTAAATCTGTCAAAAACGAAAACCCCTCATTAAAACACGAGTTTTCCCGGCTTACTGCGTTACGCCATAGAATATAAGATACTACTAAAGACTTGGCTCTATAGACTATGTTCTTTTGACTGCCCAGAATGCGCGAATCCTAAAAAAACAAACAACAACAACAAACCACCTGTCAGAAAAAAAGCGCGGGAACTGCCGAAACGAAAGGCGGTCTTTTTAAAATTGTAAATTTTAAATTTAAATAATTAGTTAAATAACTTGCAAAAGTTATTGATTATGGCGGGGAAAACCGGGAAAAAACGACGGAAAAAAGAAGGTGGAGATTTAGGGGGGGACAAGACTGATTTTCAGGATGTCGCCTCCGATACTGATTCTATGACCTCACAGGAAAGTCGGGATAAGTACAAACCATTTTTAATACCAGATTATAATAGGAGCTACCCAGAAGATGGTGGCAACTTTGAGTACATTGTCTTTATGGAAAGCAGTGATCCAAACAAACCTATTGGAGATAGGGATATAATGTCTCTAGGTCAGGATTTAAAACGGTACAATAAAGGAATCAAACAGCTTCAAAGAATCAACAAGTACAAAATAGGAGTTATATTCGAACGACCAGGACTTGCCAACCAAGCTTTAACTAACAAGAAATTCTTAGATGGTTATAAGATGAAAGCTTCCATACCTGCTGCTGCATCAGAAACTACTGGTGTTATACAAAATGTTCCACAAGACATGTCTAATGAGGATATTTACAATAATATTACAAGTACCAAAAATATTGTCTGTCTTCGCAGATTTATGAAGAGAACAAAAGTAGGTGAGGCATTTGAGTTTCAGCCCACAAAGACGGTTTCCATCACTTTTTCCTGTCCAGTGCTGCCAGAGAGTGTCGACCTTCACAGTTGGCGCTTTGAGGTACGTCCTTATATTCCACCAGTCAAGCAGTGTCTTCGCTGCTTAAGATACGGCCACATAGCAAAGTTTTGCAAGAATTCTGAGCGTTGCTCAATCTGTGGAAAAGATCATACTTTTAAAAATTGTATTGTCCCAACAAAAGATGCTGCCTGTTGTCATTGCAACGGAAATCATATTGCAATATCATCAAGCTGCTCCATCAAACAACAAAAGATTGCTGAGAATAAAAATCAAGTTACTGCCAGATCTAGAACTTATGCTGATCATCTGCAAAAGTCCTAAAACGACCCACCGACCAGTCATTCCCTTCTTTACAAAGAAACCCTCCCAACCCAGCAGACCAACTAATATCACTTTTAAACTCTGAGCAGATTCTTACTTATATTGTTGAAACCTTCGTTAAGTTGATGTCAGGCCAGAAAAATGAAAAGCCTATTTGTACCCAAAGTATCAAAGAAACCCTCCTCGAAACCTTAAAAACCAAAAAACTTACCCCTTCGCCTTTATAAATGGATCATTTAAATATTGTTCAATGGAACTCCCAAAGCATTTTAGCACATCGGTATATTTTCACTCATTTTCTTTTGGAGAATAACATTCATGTAGCAATTTTATGTGAAACTTAATTAAAAAGTAAACATAACATTAATTTTAAAGGTTATCAAACAGCTCTCAAACAGTTAGATTGGACTCTGGAAACGACCATAATGGTGTTGTGCCATCCTTGTCCATAATAGCTTACAATATAAAAAAATCGATACTTATTACGACGATTCTTTGCAAAACTTAGCTATTCGGTTATATTATGGTAATAATAAACAAATAACTATAGTCAGCTTTTATTGTCCTGGACTTTGTCAACCATCATTCTCTAAATCTAAATTTAATCAATTAATAAAAAGTATTCCAGGTCCTCTGCTCCTTGCTGGGGACTTTAATGCTAATAATCTGATGTGGGGTAGTACATACATCTACAGATGTACGTGGTCGTGAAGTACTTGAGGTTATTGATGATAATAATTTGGTTATTTTAAATGATGGACAAAGCACTACTGTAGGTACACATGTATGGCGTCCGAATGTATTGGACTTAACTATTGTTTCTCCTTCAATATCTTTGATAAGTAATTGGTCAGTTTATGATGATCCTCTTGGAAGCTATCACTTACCTGTTCTTGTTAAATTATTAATAGATAGTGATAATGTTCAACCCGTTAATACAAGTAATATACTCCCCTCGTTTTACAATTTAAAAAAAGTTAATTGGTCAAAATACAGCGACATTGCAGACAATTTACTGCTTAATTTTGAATGTGATCCTACAGATCCTATTAAAACTTATCAAAATTTAATAGAGACATTGAATAAGTCCATTGAGTTAAGTTTATTTAAACCATCAAGTAATCGTAATATTCAATCTTTGAGTGCCTTAAACTGTAAAAATAAAAAAAGAATAGCTCTGCCTTGGTGGAACGAAAAATGTACAGATGCTGTAAATAATTGTAAATTAGCCTACATAAACTTTAAAAATAATCCGTCGGAGGTTAATTATATAGAATTTAAAAAGCTGCAAGCTCTTAAAAAATTAACACTTAAAATAGAAAAGAAGTCTATTTGGATAGCGTTATGTGAATCGTTTAATAGATTAACGCCAATATCTCAAATATGGAATCACATGAAAAAGTTCAATAAGACTTATAGTTATTCATCTATAAACAGTAACGCCTTATGGGTAGAAGACTTTTTAAAAAAATATACTCCGGACACCGTCGAGACTGATTTTGAATTAGATACTCATGTTCAAGCTAGTACTAGCAAATATTTGACTGACTCATTTACTTTAGAAGAATTAACAGCTGCGATTAGTTCTAGGCGTGATACTGCTTTTGGTCTCGACGGCATTCCTTATCAAATTTTAAAAAAGTTAAATAATTCATCAAAAATAGTAGTTTTAAATGTGTTTAACCTTTTATGGAATTCGTCATTGATTCCTCTGGAATGGAAAACGGACTGCATTGTACCCATATTAAAACCTAATAAAGCTTCTAATGATTATAATTCATATAGGCCCATTGCTTTGACTTCATGTGTTGGAAAGATTTTTGAGCAACTATTAAAACAAAGACTGGAATTTTTCATTGAAAGTAATAATTTACTGCCATCCAATCAATTTGGTTTCAGAAGGGGGCGTTCAGCCCGTGAAAGCATTATGCACCTTCAATTAGATATATTTAATGCCTTAAAAAGTAACCAAATTCTCACAAGTGTATTTTTTGACGTTGAAGGTGCTTTTAATAATGTAAATCATCATATTCTTGTAAAGGAACTAGCTTGTTTAGGGTTACCTTTCACACTTATTCAATGGATCTTTAATTTTTTGAATGGTAGAAACATGTATGTTAAGTTTAATAATAATTTGTATGGACCCAGAAAGTCGTACAAAGGGGTATGCCAGGGCGGTATATTAAGTCCACTGATATATATTTTATATGTACATAAACTTAATGTTATGTTGGGTCCCGATGTTAAAAATTTACAATTTGCTGACGATCTCGTAATTTATACGACTGGTACAAATATATTTGAAATAGAACTCAAAATTAACAAGGCTTTAAAAAGGTTACACGAATATTTTAATTATTTAAACTTAGATATAAATTCAAACAAAACAAAAGTAGTTTATTTTAAGAATGGAAACTGCTTTAGTACATGTAATTTATTGTTTGCTGATAAGATTCTTCCTATAACTGACAGCGCGAAATTTTTAGGTATTCATTTTACTAGTAATCTGAAATGGATTTAATATACTAATGAAATAATTGCTCGTGCTGATAAAAGGTTCAACATTAATAAATGTTTAGCCGGAACTTATTGGGGTTCGGATCCAAAAATATTGTTAATGCTGTACAAGTCACTGGTGCGAAGTCATTTTGAGTATGGTTTCTTGTGTTTTGGTTCTGATAATAAACTTCTTAATAAAGTAGATAAAATTCAAAACAAAAATTTAAGGTTAATATGTGGTGCTATGAGAACTACCCCTATTAACTCTTTGCAGGTTGAATGTAATATTCCTCCCATACAGTTACGTTTCAAATTTCTTAAAAATAAATTTCTCATTAAATTGTTCTCTATTCAAAATCATCCTTAAATAAAAAAGCTCAATCACATTATGTCAATTAATCCACACCTTAGTGTTACCTCCAATGTCCCCTTTATTCTTCATGACTTTGCAAACATGAAAGCTTTTGAAGAAGAAAATAAACTGTTTAAGAGCAGTAACTGGCCATGCTACTCTGGAATCTTTAAGAGTAAATTCCTTCGCTCAGAGATAGACATTGATGATAAACTTGTATCTAAAGAAGATGTAATTGCGAAGATTGGTGAAGATTACCCTAACTTTCAAGCTATCTATACTGACGGATCCAAGACATCAAGTTCTGTTGCCTTCGCTTTCTATGTAGATCAAACGAAAACTAGTTACGGCATAAGACTCCCCGACTCAATGTCTATATTCACGGCAGAATCACTTGCAATATTATCGGCACTACAATACATCAAAGAACATATTCAAGAATACCAGCATTGGATAATAATCTCTGACAGCATGAGCGTATTAAAAGCACTTGAATCTAATAGTTTTAATGCAAATTCCAACTACACACTTTATGATATAAAAAATCTGTGGCATTCAATAATTGGAATGAGAACCGGCGTAAAAATTGTACTAATGTGGACACCTGCACATAAAGGAGTTAAAGGAAATGAAGAGGCAGATATACTAGCTAACTTTATTGCCAATATAGGGACAGGACACGATAACCCTGAAATCGGGTAACCTGCTCTTCCACCGGGAGGGCGACCAACTGTCCCAAGGTGGTGTCGGGTTTCTCGTCCACAAGTCCCTCGTTAGCAACATTATTACAATCGACAGTGTGTCGAGCAGGGTCGCATACCTAACACTCAGAATATCTAAAAGATATTTGCTGAAGGTCGTTCAGGTCTATGCACCGACCTCGACACACTCAGATGACGAAGTAGAGTCTATGTATGAGGACATTAGTCGGGCCATACATACGCATAAAACTCACTTCAATGTTGTTATGGGGGACTTCAATGCGAAACTAGGCAAGAGAAGCGAGCATGAGTTGAGAGTGGGGAACTTCGGTTATGGGCAACGGAACCCTAGAGGTCAGAGGCTGGCCGATTTCATGGAGAAAGAAGGACTCTTCATGATGAATTCTTTCTTCCAGAAGCCACCTCATAGGAAATGGACCTGGATGAGCCCTGGTGGTTCTAGGAACGAGATAGACTTCATCTTGACCGACAAGAAACGGATATTCAATGATGTCTCCGTGATTCATAGGGTAAAAACCGGCAGTGATCACCGAATAGTAAGAGGCACATTGAATGTGAACGTTAATTTTGAACGGTACCGCCTGATGAAGTCTACGCTCCGTCCTACCCTCGCTCAGATCGAAAACCCCGAGAGCTTTCAACTCGAGCTCTCTAATCGCTTTGATTGTCTAGACGACGCATCAGTGGACGAGATCAATAACAGGTTCGTAAAAACTGTCCATACGGTCGGATCTAAATTCTTTAGGACTCGCCGTACCGCTAGAACTCAGAAACTCTCTGAAGACACCCTCAAACTTATGGCTGAACGACACTTGCTTAGACTGCAGTCTCCCGATGATGCAGCGTCATATAGGCGGCTCAATAGGCAGATCTCGAAGGCCTTGCGACACGATATCCGTGTCTTTAATACTGCGCGTATTAAGGATACGATAGAGCGAAATAAAGGCTCCAAAGTGTTCGCAAGAGATATGTCTGTTGGGCAAAGCCAAATGACCAAGCTGAAGAGGGATGACGGCAGTATAGCGTCGACGAAAGCGGAAATTTTGAGGGAAATCGAGAAGTTCTACGGACAGCTATACGATTCGGTCACTAAGCCTGTTACTAGTGCGGCTAACGACCCTAGAGCCAAACTAACCCGACACTATACCGAAGATATCCCGGACATCAGCCTGTACGAGATAAGGATGGCCCTGAAACTGCTTAAAAACAACAAGGCACCGGGTGAGGATGGAATCACGTCAGAGCTTCTGAAAGCGGGTGGAACACCGGTACTCAAAGTCCTTCAGAGGCTCTTTAATTCTGTCCTACTCGAAGGGACCACGCCTGAAGCATGGAACAGAAGTGAGGTGGTGCTTTTCTTTAAGAAGGGCGATAAAACCCTTTTGAAGAATTATAGGCCCATCTCGCTTTTGAGCCATGTTTATAAGCTGTTTTCCAGGATCATCGCCAATCGTCTCGAACGAAGGTTTGATGACTTCCAGCCTCCCGAACAAGCCGGCTTCCGAAAAGGCTTTAGTACCATAGACCACATACATACGCTGCGGCAAGTTATACAGAAGACCGAAGAGTATAACTTGCCGCTATGTCTAGCGTTTGTGGACTATGAGAAGGCCTTTGATTCGGTCGAAACATGGGCGGTGCTAGAGTCCCTCCAACGATGCCGGATTGACTATCGGTACATCGAAGTGCTGAAGTGTTTGTATAGCAACGCCACCATGTCTGTCCGAGTACAGGAACAGAATTCGAAGGCTATTCCCTTGAACAGAGGCGTGAGACAGGGAGATGTTATATCTCCGAAACTGTTCACCGCCACTTTAGAAGACGCCTTCAAACTTCTAGAATGGAAAGGGCAGGGCATCAATATTAACGGCGAATACATCACTCACCTTCGGTTTGCCGACGACATCGTAGTCATGGCAAGGTCGATGGAGGAACTCAGCACGATGCTCGAAGGCCTCAACCGAGTCTCCCAACAGGTGGGCCTTAAAATGAACATGGACAAGACGAAGGTCATGTCTAATGTCCATGTTCTGCCTACCCCAGTTATGGTTGGGAACTCGGTTCTCGAAGTTGTCGACGAGTACGTATACCTAGGACAAACCATCCAGTTAGGTAGGTCCAACTTCGAGAAGGAGGTCAATCGCCGAATCCAGCTCGGATGGGCGGCGTTCGGGAAACTACGCAACGTCTTCTCGTCCAATATTCCTCAGTGCCTGAAGACGAAGGTATTTAACCAATGTGTGCTGCCAGTGATGACATACGGTTCTGAAACGTGGTGCTTCACTATAGGGCTTATGAACAGGCTCCGAGTAGCTCAACGAGCCATGGAGCGGGCTATGCTCGGGATTTCTCTGCGGGATCGAATCAGAAATGAGGACATACGCAGAGAAACCAGGGTCACCGACATAGCCAAGCGGATAAGCTCGTTGAAGTGGCAATGGGCAGGTCATATAGCCCGCAGAACAGATGGCCGCTGGGGCCGAAAAGTTCTCGAGTGGAGACCACGGATCGGCAAGCGCAGCGTAGGACGTCCACCGACCAGATGGACGGATGATCTGCGCAAGGCTGCGGGTCCACGCTGGATGCAGGCCACCTGCGATCGGTACAGATGGAGAGCCTTGAGGGAGGCCTATGTCCAGCAGTGGACGTCTTACGGCTGAAATGATGATGATGAGATCGACTCCTGGATGTATTTAAAACACCAGAAAATATCCCGCGCGCTACTGAAGACCTTTTAGTGCATAAAGAAACTTATCTTATTATGTACGAGTTCATACGCAACACCATTGGAGATATATAACATACATGGTTTGGACAAAATATCGATTGAAGACATGGCTTTGGCCTATAAAAATTGGAATTGAGAAATATTGATTTAAGACATGGCTCACGCCGAAAATACTGGATTTGACAAAACATAAACTGAAGACATGGCTCCGGCCTGATTAAAACTTGGATAAGACAAATATTACACAGAAGACATGGCTCCGGCCTGATGAAAACCAGGATAAGACAAATATATTACAGAAGACATGGCTTTGGCCTTAATATTAGAGAAACTAAGAAAAACCTGAAATATTGACAAGGCTGTACGGCTCTGCCTTTGCCTTTCCCAATGGGATAAAATATGAAAAAAACCACCTGTCAAAGTATGTAAACAACGGAAAAAATATAACACCTTGGGTTACATTATTTGATTTTAAGTAAGGATCCCTATTGTTTTTTTTTAATCTAATATAGTATATGACACTCGGGGATAGTGTAGCTTCCTACCAGTGAAAGAATTTTTCAAATTGGTCCAGTATTTCTGGAGCCTATTCGTTACAAACAAACAAATCCTTCCTCTTTAAAATATTGGTATAGATATGTACAGTGGCGGACACGGTCGGCGTAACACTTCCGGTTTTTCTGTATTGCAAAATAGGTAGCTCTTTTCTTTGCTAATACAGTCTAGGGCTGACGAAACCATAGACAAATCTGTTACGGCCTCCCAGTCCGTGACTGTACAATACAAACACAGAACAAGGAAGATGCTCTCTGCGACCGATTTGGTTGGTTGGTTAATAAAAAAAAAAAAAACCATAGAAACATTTTACTCTGATACGTAGTGATTTACCTTCTCTAGTTGGTCTGTGATTTACCTTCTCTCTGTGGCTGTGGTGGTTTGGATTTTTTTTGTAGGTAGGTACCTACCTGAGATTTTGTAATTTTGTCGAAGCAATATCAAAAGCATAGAAACATTTTAATCAAAAGGCCCTACGGCGGTTACCAATAAGTTTACCTAGTTTTAACCTAATTAATAATACTTGATAAAAATGCCTAATCATTTCAATTCGTTGAACTTTTTGTTGTTCATAACCTGCATCTGTATATTTTTGTCACCTGATAACTAT
Source organism: Euspilapteryx auroguttella (assembly GCA_951802225.1). Taxonomy (NCBI): domain Eukaryota; kingdom Metazoa; phylum Arthropoda; class Insecta; order Lepidoptera; family Gracillariidae; genus Euspilapteryx; species Euspilapteryx auroguttella. The sequence continues at coordinate 9,287,177 of OX637642.1, read as the reverse complement.
GCTTTTGCGAGTGAGAATGATGTGGAAAGTATTACAAAAATTGGCCAAGGAGTTGGTCACATTATGAACATTTATTACTGGTAAGATACTGGTTACTGCTACTACATACACAATTATTTCTTTATTAATGAAAAATAAACATAAAACAACACACTGACCAAACAAACACATGATTTGATACTTTTTGATTCCAGCTACTCTTGCGGCTACCGAAAAGTTTTTGAAGATTACACTGGAATCATACAGCAAAAATATCCTGAAATATCAGTTGTTGGAGCAAACTATGATCCGCCTGGTTTAAACATGTATCTTTCTAGAATTATTGTAAGTATAATTTAATTAGCAACTAACTCATTTCTGTTAACAGGGTTTTCTCTAAAGCAAGTTAAGAAAGAACTAAGTATGAAAATATTTGCTGTGTGCAATTTCTTTGTGCCATCTTTGATACACTGACTGATTAATGGGCACTATGGGGTGAGTGGGTAGTTTTGTGGGGTTAGTTAATTAACACACTGAGTGCTAGTCTTTCATTATTATGATTATAATTTTGTGGTTGCGTGTGTAAAAAAAATACATTGACCAAGTATACTCCTGCCTGCCACAAGTGCCAACAACTCATAATAATTGTGCATACATTCAAAAACTAAATTTTCAGGGTTTTGGAAAGATGATCTTGATTATGTGCATACTGAGCGGTGTGAACATCTTTGCTTGGCTGAACAAGCCACAGCCTTCCTGGTGGAGCTGGTGCATAGAGAACAAGTTGTATGCCTGCATGATGATGTTCTTCATGGCCAACATGCTAGAGGGGCACCTTGTCTCCTCTGGTGCATTTGAAATATCACTCAACCAAATTCCTCTCTGGTCCAAGTTAGAGACTGGGAGGATTCCACAGCCACCAGAGCTATTTCAAATAATTGATAATACTCTTCAATTCTCAAAATTAGACATTCCTGCTAATAATTTTGCACAGTAAGTGCAGCAATGGCATTTCATATGACCATCCTAAGAACAATAGTTGTATAATGGTTTAGATATTTATGGTGTTTTTTAATATTTTCTTCTAATACTTAATTATAAAAGCTTCTGTGTAGTATTTTAGTACAATTCTTTTTTTCTTGTCATAATTCTATTAGATTATTCATGTGAAAGAAAGGCACTCTGCCTGCCTGCTTTTGTAAATTATCTAGTCTTACATATTTAATTTGTTTTTAACTTCACATGGAAACCAAAATATATTAGAATACACCTATTATAGCGAATCTTTTATTTCATGAATTAGTGAGGGCGCCACAAATACAAAACTCAGCTCAAACGGAACACTAATCTTGACTAACATGATTTTACCTCATAGTTAATACTTATTTTAAAGTAGTGGGCGGCCTGCTGCTTCGCAAGCGCATTTTCCTATGTAACAAATTCCTAATTTTCCCGTAGGAACTGGATATAAAAAGTAGCCCATGTCTTTTCTCAGGCTCTAGACTAAACTATCCATATACCAAATTTCATTCAAATCGGTTCAGTAGTTTTCTCAGGAAAGCGAGACAGACAGAGAGACATTTAGAATATTATTATAATATAGTATGGATTAAGCTTTGTGGTTAAATCTCGGTTAATAGTGTATTTAATTATTTTTAATTCCTTATCCTAAAGATCCCAAATAAAACTAGATTTAATTCAGCTCTCCTTTTTTATTAATGTACAACAGCTCTATGTCTGATAAGAACAGCCTTAACTTCTCTTACATTTTTATGTACCTATCTAACGAATCTTATCAATTATCAACATATTTTTTTAAGTTTACTCACTGTCAGTTCAGTATGGGGGGACTCTGACGTAATTTAAAAACATTTGACACTGGACAACAATTTGCAAGCAAGTGTTCTAGAAATATTCTTATAAGAAACTAAAATTAAGTGGCCACTTTAGAAAGCAAATGCATATTTCTATCATTATCCTTAAAGCAAATTATACAAAGGAGCCTTAAAAGTTCAAAGCAAGATTATCTAGGGAGTCAAATACGCATAATATATTTTTGATTTCGGCCATGGTTTAGAAGATATGAATTATCGGAAGTGGCGCTAGTTTCGCACCGTGTAAGCCCTTTATGAAAACCGAGACGAAAACACTTCTAAATGCTTAGGTACTAATACTGAGACTAGTTACAATGATCTTCTGTCTTCTATTATATATGTCACCGTTATAGTGCGAAATACGTTAATGTCAGTTAATGTGCGAAATTTTATGTGAATTATCGGGTATCCGTACTTTACCTAGTTAATGTGCGTATTACCGGATGTCTCACCTAAGTGTGGAAAACAGAAAACTCCGACCAAAAATTCAAATCTAGGGGAAAACTGTAGATTAGATTAGGTTAGGTGTGGCTTGCGAGGGGTGCTGGCCAGAGAACCTCCACGCGGTGCACCCTGGGCAACAGCGGACGATCACACTTTTCGTTTCCCGTTTGGTGTGATCGTCCGACAGGCCCCCCGATCCGCCCTGCAGCACCGCTGCAGGACCCCGAGGTCGTTTGGTGCACGAGGCGGGGGCCTCGTGTAGTCACATAACGGCCCCGAGAAGGACGACGGAACGGGTTGTCCAGTTCCGTCGTCGGGCGTAGGAAGAGCCATCCGCGCTCAGGGGGGACTACCACCACCTGTCCCCCCGTGAAGAGGCTACACAGCCAATGCTGGGGGGGGGGGGGGTCGCGGAGAATTCCTAAGTTCTGGCTTACCCGCGACCCTCCTGCTATCAGCCGAGAAGGACACCGGCGGGGTTTTAGTGGGTGCGAACCCCACATAACCCGGCGGCTCCCCCCGGGGCTGCAGGGTACTCGTTAGGAGTTTCGTGGCTTGCGATCTTCAACTTGCTTCGCTGAGCGGAGCTTGGGTTACCTGTGTTAAACTGAAATCTAAGGCAACAGTTTTTCGAACAATAGCATTATGCTTGGTCGTTACTCTGCAGATTACCTAGGGAATTTGCATATTACCTAGGTAATGTTGAGAACAATATTTTATTTCGGTTACATTTATAATAGAGACTAGTAAATATAACACCTATAATAATGAACTGTCAACAATTATCAACTATTTTATGTTTTAACTAGTCGACCCGGCGAACTTCGTATCGTACCGCATAACCCATTACTATGTCGTGCATATGTTATACATATAAATCTTCCTCTTGAATCACTATCTATTAAAAAAAACACATCAAAATCCGTTGCATAGTTTAAAAGATTTAGGCATACATAGGGACAGACGCGGGAAGCGATTTTGTTTTATACTATGTATTGCAGATTGTGCGAAGCTCTCACATCTGCAACCAGCTCTGTGAATGATTGTTCGCGGTGCTCCGCCAATTTGATTTCTGAAGCTAAATAAGCTAAGTAAGTAGTGCGTGGCACATGGGGCAGGAGTGCCGTAGCACGAGGTCGTGCCTGGCGGCGCGCTGGCCGCAAGCGGCGCACGCGCGCGCCCCGCCGCCCCCCGCGCCCCCCGCGCCCCCCGCCTCGCCCAGCGGCCGCGCCGACACGCAGCAGCCCGGGAACTGCGCGCCGCAGCTGGCACAGCTGGGCCACCTGGTGGAGGATACATGCACTTTATATATTGACGCCCCGTCTGCCCGTCTATCAATCTTACATGAGCAGCTTACTGTTGCTTAATATGCGGTGTAATTTATAAGGTGCTGACACTGGAAAATATTACATGCACAGCACATGTCGCGTAATCACATTATTTTTAGCCGCCGTAACAACGGTAGGTACAGTCACGGACTAGGAGGCCGTAACAGATTTGTCTATGGTTTCGTCAGCCCTAGACTGTATTACCAAATAACAAGAGCTATTTTGCAATACAGAAAAACCGGAAGTGTTACGCCGATAGTGTCCGCCACTGTACCTACTTGTCAGCTTATCTACGATTCCAGTATTTGGTTAGTTTCAAATCGAGAATTACATAAATAAACTCAAGCGTCATAGTACAGTCAAGGACTAGGAGGCCGTAACAGATTTGTCTATGGTTTCGTCAGCCCTAGACTGTAAAACCAAAGGACAAGAGCTATTTTGCAATACAGAAAAACCGGAAGTGTTACGCCGATCGTGTCCGCCACTGTACAAACAGAAGTTATTAGTAAACATTAAACAATTTACTCACCAATCAGGAATGGCGACGTGACAATTTGGACAGTCTACTTTATTTCCTTTCTGATCCTTCGGTGCATTTCTAGAGAAAACTTCAATTGCTAAGTTTTCAAATACGTTTTCAGTCTGAAAAAATATAAGAACTTAAATAAACAAATTTTATAAAAAAAATTACAATTACTAAAAGATACCTAATAATTAAAAATGCTCACATCCAAGGCCTCCAGTTGTATAAATGCCCTGGAGCAAAGGTTGAATGCTCTAGCCTCGATCGCGATGTAGGCTACCGTAGTCCAGACCTGAAAATAATACTCATGATTAGTTTCTCACGCCTCGCCTACCACTTATTGTGAAAATATACTTTACTAGCTTTTGCCCGCAGCTTCGCACGCGCTTTTTCATTAAAAACGTTAATTACTGGTTGATTTACTACTCAGGATTTTGGTGTCATCATTTCTGATCGCACCTATACCCCCTAAAAATATCTACCTATTTACAGTAGTAATATTTTGTTTATTTCAGTTCCCGTGGCAACTCAAGAAATTCCTTTCTACACTCCACCATTCAGTCACTGAAACTCATATTCCTAACATTTATATTAGCTGGTTGGGTAAAATATTAGCTCGGTAGTTAGATTATGTACCTACGCGAGTAAAATTTTTTTAGGCGCTTTGTTTTTGGAAATGTTCCGTTACCATGTGAATTTTGGTGAATCTTTTCTTAATATGACTCTGAATCTAATTACACCCTCTGAAGAACCCGTTTTCCTATTTTTACGTCAAAATAAAGAAATATACATTGTTTTCATAGTAACTAAAGAGTCCCGTTTTACGTTCCCGTGGGAATTTAGTATATTTCTTTCTTCAAACTACTACTACTACATCCACAGAGACACTTGTAGACCAAATTCCACGTTGACATACTCAAGGAAATCAATTTTTCATACAAAATAATTAGTCCAGTAATCCCCGTTCCCATGGGAATTTAGTTAATTCCTTTCTTTCAACACACTTTCATCCACTGAGAAACCTGTACACAAATTTCACGTCGATACACTCAAGAAAGTCGATTTTTCATTACCACAAAAAAAGTCCCGTTATTCCCGTTCCCGTGGGAATTTTGTAAATTACTTTCTTTCAACATTCCTACATTTACTAAGGAACCTGTACACCAAATTTCACGTCGATACACCCTAGGATCTCGATTTTTCATTGTCACTAAAACAGTCCCATAGTTCCCGTTTCCGTGGGAATTTTTTAATTATCTTTCTTACAACACTCCTTCATTCACTGAGAAAACTGTACACCAAATTTCACGTCGATACACTCAATAATGTAGATTTTTCATACTAACTAAAAATCCCGTAATTCCCGTTCCTGAGGGAATTTTAAGAAATCCTTTCTTAGCGGATGCCTACATCATAACATCTACCTGCATGCCAAATTTCAGCCCGATCCGTAGAGTGGTTTAGGCTGTGCGTTGATAGATCACTATGTCAGACAGTCAGTCAGTCAGTCACCTTTGAGTTTTATATATATAGATTGATTTCTAATAATTATTTAAGAAGTTAAGTTAAGAAGTTTTAATTTTTGAAGGTAAGGTGGTATCCTTCGTCGGCTCGAGGTCGGCTCGCAGCGGCCGGGCCCGCGCGTGTGTGTGTGTACAGTCACGGACTAGGAGGCCGTTACAGATTTGTCTATGGTTTCGTCAGCCCTAGATTGTATTACCAAAGAACAAGAGCTATTTTGCAATACAGTAAAACCGGTAGTGTTACGCCGACCGTGTCCGCCACTGTACCTGTGTGTGCAGGCGCGGGTGCAGGTCGGCGGCGCAGGCGGCCAGGCGCGCGGCGGCCCGCAGCGCGGCGTCGGCTCGCAGCGGCCGGGCCCGCGCGTGTGTGTGTGTACCTGTGTGTGCAGGCGCGGGTGCAGGTCGGCGGCGCAGGCGGCCAGGCGCGCGGCGGCCCGCAGCGCGGCGTCGGCTCGCAGCGGCCGGGCCCGCGCGTGTGTGTGTGTACCTGTGTGTGCAGGCGCGGGTGCAGGTCGGCGGCGCAGGCGGCCAGGCGCGCGGCGGCCCGCAGCGCGGCGTCGGCTCGCAGCGGCCGGGCCCGCGCGCGCGCCGCCGCCAGCGCCAGCCAGTGCGCCGCCGCCGCCTGCTTGTAGCAGCGCAGCGCCTGCCTGCCTTCAGAACCTTCTGCAACTCATGATACACTTTCCATATTTCAACTCTATAATCCCAAATAGTAAATAATTTACGCCGGGCAACAAACGTTAGGATTCCTAAACGCTCAGTCTTATATCAGTCAATTCCATTAATATGATCGAGCATTAAGGGCTTACCACAGCGTAGTTCCACCCATACAAATGTATTTTTCTTTTTTCTTTGTGGATATTGACCCCAGAGCCTCAATTTTTTGCAACATAGCTTAGATTAATTATTTTATGCTTTTCAGTTTTTTTTACGGCGGTTTTATTTTTTAATAAAAAGTTTTATTTTATGCTTTTCAGTTCTTTCAGGGATTTATTATTTTCTTCTCCCACAAGGTGGTCAGTGGTCACACCGCATAAGGTCAGACGACATGGTTGACAGGGACGACAAGACCGGTCGGTATGGCGCGATTTGTGGGGGAGGCCTATATCCAGCAGTGGACGTCTTTCGTCTGAAATGTTTATTATTTTATTTCATTTCCAAAGATATTTAAGTAAGTAAGTATCCAAAGTAATAATGTAAATACAGAACACGGCAATGCAACCTGTGAGTGCATAAAAGTCTCACTGACCAAAAAGTCACCCCTATTTTCCTACCCTTAGGGTGGGAATTTTATTTCCAAATTTTTATGGGACCCACTGTAAGGTATGCCTAAAAAAAAAAAAGGTATGCCCTATCGATTAAAAAAAGAATTAACAAAATTGGACTACTCTATAAAAAGTTATGCGTGATCATACATAAAAAAATATATAATTTTTTTTTATATAATATATATAAAAAAAATACGTGTCTAGTTAGTACAGTCACGGACTAGGAGGCCGTAACAGATTTGTCTATGGTTTCGTCAGCCCTAGACTTTATTACCAAAGAACAAGAGCTATTTTGCAATACAGAAAAACCGGAAGTGTTACGCCGATCGTGTCCGCCACTGTACCTACTTCTTTTTTTTTCGTCGGTCAAAAAGAGATAATAGAGGCATGCGCTTAACATCTCTTAGTATATTGCTAAAAGAATCATTAATAAAATAGGTTTAGTTTTGGACGAGAAAACAGAATAAATACGACACTATAATTTTACTCCTTAAATTCGGCCCGAGCTGTAGTTGTAGCTAGCTGCCCCTATCACTCTCTTCGGAGGGCAAGGTCTCTAGCCTAGCGCGACGGCAAATAATTTGCTAAATACTTTTTTTCCAAGAGCCTCGAGGCTGTGGTAAGCTCTTAAGTATACTGATGTCACTTTGATCTTTTAATCTGAAGCCAGACTGAGCGTATACAAACCCTCCTAAAAGAAAACCAAGTGAGCTAGCTGGCAGTGAAAGCACCGCATCCTCGGAATGCTTTTGTGTCATGCGTGCTTGCGTGCATTGAATTGAATACGGTATGCAAGGGACGAGCTTATGTCGGTGTGAACAACTTTGCCTCGTGCTGTTTAAATAACAAAGATCTGGACTCAAGAACCGCCCTGCGTAATTAACTACACTAGTAACCAACCACTTGAAAATAAGGCAGATACCTACTTAATAAACTAGATTAAGGATGATTTAAGACCCCCACCGTAATAATACCTACTTAAATACCTAATAATATGTAGTGCCAATCGAAATATTTTTTTTTATTTATTAAATAACATGACTATTATTATCTTTTACTATAATTATACCGGGTGTTTCTGACAAGGCGGTAATAAACCAAAGGAGGGATTCAGCTCACCATACGTAACAACTTTCCCAAAGCAACATGGGTCGAAATCTCAAAACAAAAATCAGCTGTCCCGTACATTGACCCCGCCAGCTGATCGAACCAATGTATGGAACAGCTGTTATTTTTTTTGAGATTTCGACCCATTTTGCTTTGGGAAAGTTGTTAGTTATGGTGAGCAGAAGCCCTCCTTTCATTTATTACCCCTTTGTCAGAAACATCCGGTATATATTAAGACCCGAAAATAATATTACGTGCTGATAAAAGAATAGAAAGCAGAGTTAACGAGAAAGTTAAAGTTATCTGGTACAAACACCACACTAACATGAAACTTGGGGATATGCATAATTTCAGGACTAACAATTTATCGATTCAAAATGTTAAGGCTATACAATACCTACTTAATTAAGAAGAATGTGAAGAAAGTTGTGAATTCAAATATACATTTTCTAAATACTCAAACCCATCCGTGTGATATATAGTAAGTATTTTGATCTAAGTATTACCGACGGAGTTCTGACTGTAAATATGTCCGGCCAAAACGTAAAGCTTCTTTATTCGTAAAGGCGACGCTTTGTTTGAAGACTCGATATTCGCCAACTAAAATAACAGGCACGTTACCACAACAGACAATTATATCGTCAAAAACAACAACACTGGTTCTATCGAGAAGAGCGTAGCTAGTGCGCGCCAGCTGCGTCTGCGACGACGCGCGGTCATAACTATGAACCACTTAGCAAACAAAAGGGCGTGTGAAGAACGTCCAGCAAGTATGTATAAAGTGGCGCCCTCTGGCGCGCGCAGACTAAGCTGGCGCGGACTCTTACTATACAGTGTGTCCGGGGAAGTTATAACATAATTTTAAGGGTGTATTCTATGATCAATTTCATCGATGAAAACACCCCATATGGGGGGTCGAAGCCTCACCCCCCCCTCAGTATGTTTTTAATTTTTTTTTCGCAAAAGTCGACCCCGCCTACTTTTAAATTCACAGTTAAAGATCTAAGGCTCACAGAACCTTCATTAAGGTCTTGATCGAAGGCTAAGTAGTTAGGCTCATAAGTTACTAACAAAATAACCAAGTATTGCTTTTACTTTTTTTTTTAAAGATGATAAACCAAAAAAAAAATTCTTTTTGTACATTTTTTACGGTTTTTCAAAGTTTTCACAAAAAAATGCAGATACTTTTTTTTTTTTTTGTGTTTTATTCTTAGCTTTTGAGTTGTTCTCCAAATTGGTATTAGATTTATTTCTCTACGTCTATTACTTCAGAAATTATCAACAACCAAATAGACCCTTCGCTTTTACCTTTTAATTTAAGATTTCAGTTTAACCCACTTTTATTAAAAAAAAAAGTCAATATTTAATTATTTTGTTAGTTATTGTGCCTACCTACTTAGCCTTCGTAGAAGTCCTAAATTAAGAGTCCTTTTACGCGAACAGTGACGCCACTCTTGAAAAAAAAAAATTTCTAAAGTAAGGCTTTTTTTCAGAAAAAAGTGCTCCCTTGTGCATAAAATCTTGGTACCTAGTATTTTTTTAGTATTTAAAATAATATCTAGGTTTAGAATATTTATTTTTTACTGTTTGTTGCTAAAAGTGGCCACTTTAGGTTTATACTGTTTCATGTATTACTGTTTGTTCCTAAAAGTTGCTAAAAGTGGCTACTTTTAGCAAAAAACAGTAATCCATAAACATTCTAAACCTAGATATTATTTTAAATAATTAAAAAAAAATACTAGGGACCAAGATTTTATGCACAAGGGCGCACTTTTTTCTGAAAAAAAGCCTTACTTTAGAATTTTTTTTTTTTCAAGAGTGGCGCCACTGTTCGTGTAAAAGGACTCTTAATTTAGGACTTGTACGAAGGCTAAGTAGGTAGGCTACCACCATAACTAACAAAATAATTAAATATTGACTTTTTTTTTAATAAAAGTAGGTTAAACTGAAATCTTAAATTAAAAGGTAAAAGCGAAGGGTCTGTTTGGTTGTTGATAATTTCTGAAGTAATAGACGTAGAGAAATAAATCTAATACCAATTTGGAGAACAACTAAAAAGCTAACAATAAAACACAAAAAAAAAAAGTATCTGCATTTTTTTGTGAAAACTTTGAAAAACCGTAAAAAATGTACAAAAAGAAATTTTTTTTTTTTGTTTATCATCTTTAAAAAAAAAAGTAAAAGTAATACTTGGTTATTTTGTTAGTAACTAGTAACTTATGAGCCTAACTACTTAGCCTTCGATCAAGACCTTAATGAAGGTTCTGTGAGCCTTAGATTTTTAACTGTGAATTTAAAAGTAGGCGGGGTCGACTTTTGCGAAAAACAATTTAAAAACATCATACTGAGGGGGGGGTGAGGCTGCGACCCCCCATATGGGGTGTTTTCATCGATGAAATTGATCATAGAATACACCCTTAAAATTATGTTATAACTTCCCCGGACACACTGTATAACGACTTTAATCAAGATAGCACTTTCGTAAGATGAACACACGATAGCAAGGTGTTGTGGTTTTGTCCGGTTTGACAAGCTATTCATCTCGATAGATAGTTTTCCATGAATTGCCAATAATAAAAGTAATGTTATCGCGGCCATAAGATGGCGGAAAAGGCAAGCAGAAAGTGTTACCTCCTCAGCCAAGGCGGCGGCCTGCAGCACCCGCCCCGCCGCCTTCGTCTGCATGACAGCTTGCACGGTCGGCGACAGCTCTGCGTTGTCAATGAGATCGTCGACAGCTACAGACTTCGGTCCCTCCTGTTAAAGCGAACTATATAGTTGCAAAAGTTGCAAAAGCATGTAAATGATTATTTTTCGAAAGTTCACTTTATTACAGAAGGGACTGTTTCGTTATAGCATTTGTATTGAATTATTTTTTTTATTTATTTCTTTATTGAGAGACAGAATGTCCCACAGTTTCATTCTACTGCTGGGCAAAATGTCTCTTATCATCAGAACATCGCTTCTTGTACGTATGCATTTTTCACCTTCTTATTTCGCGGTGAGCCTGTCATCAATTTGGAGAGCGAATCGTTATCCTCCAAGGCCATATAGCACTTCTTCAAGCCCTCGATGTTGTTGCACATTTTGTAATACTCTATGGCACTGTTCCTGAAATAAATTTAAATTGTTTTTAACAAATCGATAATCAATATATATAAAACTCTTCCGTTACTGACTGACTGACTGACTGACTGACTGACTGACAGACAACGCAGAGCCGAAAATACTAGGCGTAGCGTGCTGAAATTTTGCATGTAGGTTCCTTAGGGAGTGTAGATGAGCACTAAGAAGGGATTTCCCGAAATTCCCACGGGAACGGGAACAAACGGGAATTTTGTGTTTATGAGAAATCTGCGCGGGAAATACCGCGGGGCAGCCTCTAGTCAATATATATAAAACTCTTCCGTTACTGACTGACAGACAACGCAGAGCCGAAACTACAGGGCGTAGAAAGCTGAAATTTGGCACGTGGGTTCCTTGGGGAGTGTAGGTGAGCACTAAGAAGGGATTTCCCAAAATTCCCACGGGAACGGGAAAAAAACAGGATTTTTGTGTTAATGAGAAATCTGCGCGGGAAAAACCGCGGGGCAGCCTCTAGTATAATATATTGTCGCTGTTATAAAGCTAAGCCGTAAACTTGCTTCGTCAACATTTATACATCTTCCATGACAAGTATCTTCTTCTCTACAACTCATGCTACTACTGAATTAAAATTCACTATAATAATCAACAGTAAACCAACTCTGATAACTGTGTATTTTTTGGTGATTTCTGTGTGACTTTCTATGTGATTTTCTTTTATACATTAAAACATATACTGAGCGATTCATTCATTATAACATTCACAATAAAGCGGGCCGGGCGTCGTCCGGAGTCTATGCCCCAGCATTCTCTTTGTATAAAGCGATTGCACTACAGCGGGCGGGGCGGCGGGGCGGCGGGGCACGGCGGCAAGGGGGGAGGCGTGAATGTTCCGTGAAGTGAGTGTCAGAGCGCGACGTGGACCAACCAGTTCTGCGTGTCGATGTAGCAGTCCGCCAGGCTGCAGTAGGCGGCGCGCAGCTGCCCCGCGCCCCCCGCGCCCTCACCGCCCCCCGCGCCCCCCGCGCCCGCCTCCAGCAGCTCCACCACGCGCTCCCAGTGTCCCAGACGCTTGCGCATCGCTATTGCCAGGTCTCTACAATAGTAATGAATGTTCATACATATTTACTATACATCAAATAAACTATACTTAGTGTAAGCTAGTATTTTTTAGTTTTTAATTTTTTTTCTGCGCCCTTACGGGGTTTATGAATGTTTTGTAAATCTTAACTGTGTAAATTATTTCATAAGAGCATTAAATAAATCTTATCTTATATTATATAATTATTTTTGTTAACAGTGCGGTAAAACCATCCAAGCTAGCAGTGTCATGGCGTCGGTTATGACGTCAAGATTAAAGAAACGTCAATTGTTTCTACGCGTAATTAAAAGAAAAATATCATATAGCTACCCTGCGAGACTCCGAATGTTCTATAAAGAGCTAATAATAATAGTTTCTTCTAGCAATTTAGACAACTTGTTCACTTTCTGTAAGATAATATTATGACCTTTATTTGCTATTATTCTCTAACTTTGTAACTATTGCTAATTATGTGTGAAAAAATTGTGAATCTTATAGCGAGAATGACAGAAACCGTAGAAAATGCAGTAAATACCGTCTATCCACGCTATGATAGATCTTTTCCGCGGCATCAAAGTCTTTGAAGTAGGCCAACACCTCTGCCTTCTTGAGTGCGTGGGAATGCAGCCCCTTCAGCCGCGCCACGAGCCTGACCCCGGCGTAGTCCCCGCGGCGCACGAAGCCCGCCTCCGCCGTCTCCAGCGCCGACTCCGCTTCTAAGTTTTGGAGCGCCGCTTCCGCTAGCAGCAGCCTGCCATATCATGTCACGTTCTTTATTTTTAAGATTCCGGGTTCGTTCCGGGACCATTATTATAATTATTATTTGCTAAAATCTCGATTCCATTTGGTAACGGCATCATGTGTGGACGGACTATGACTTAACTTATGACGGACTAGACCGATTTCGCTATTTTTTATTTTATTGTGTTGTGCCATGTCAGGCGAGACAGACGATGAGACGATATAAAGTTTTCTTATGTGACTGTAGGCTTTTGACATTTGTCAGTATTTGTTTATAGTTAAGATATGACATAATTATAGTTAAGATATGACAGTCTTTTTATAGCAGTATCAAATCAATATCCGTACTAATATTATAAATACGAAAGTAACGACAAAACTAGGTACTGAACCAATTTGAATGAAATTTGGTATATGGATAGTCTAGAGCATGACAAAGGACATAGGCTAATTTTTATTCTGAAATTCCCACGGGAAAATTGGGAATATTGGCCGCTGACGAAGCCGCAGGGCGCCTACTAGTAGGTTAAGGGTACGTTCAGATGACAAGCTGAATTTTTGTATAGTGTTGACATGACACTGGCTTGCCAGGCGTTTAACGCGCGTTGCCGCGGCCGTCATGGTTCAGTCAGTAGAGCTTTTTAATTACTTCAGTAAAGTTCTTACGTATCCCTATTTTTTCTATGAATGATTAAGTATTAAAAGCTTCGTTTTCCATTTCTGGACGACCTGATGAACCCTAAAATACGTCCATCCGCGTCGAAAGCGCGCGCTCAACTGAACGGAAACATGGAAAACCAATGATCTCAACGAGCGCTAGCGCAGCGTTCAACGCGCAGATTGATAAAACGCACGTTAGCATGTGCACAGCCTGAATAATTTTATTTTATTTATTAGGAAAACACACAGCTGTATAAACAAAAACATAAGTAACTTCTATTAAAATAAACATAGCCTTATGGTTTTTACCTATTATAAATACTATGCTAAGAGGCAGATAAAGAGAAAAATATTTAAAGTAAAAATAAAAAACAATTAAATATAAGAAGGGGATAGATATAAATATAATATACGAGCTATCCCGGCTTACTTCGTTACGCCATATAGAATATAGATACTTCTAAAGACTTGGCTCTATAGACTATGTTCTTTTGACTGCCCAGAATAGGCGAATAAAAAAACAAACAACAACAACAAACCACCTGTCAAAATATGTAAACATCGAAAAAAATATTGCACCTTGGGTCACATTATTTGAGTTTAAGTAAGGATCCCTAAATTTTTTGAAAATCTAATATAGCCTTTGTCATTCGGGGATAGTGTAGCTTCCTACCAGTGAAAGAACTTTTTAAATCGGATCAGTATTTCCGGAGCCTATTAGTTACAAACAAACAAATTTTTCCCCTTTATAATATTGGTATAGACACTATACCATAAATGAATATAAATAATATAAGTGAAGAATTCACAAATAGATACATAAATATGAAAAAAATAAACACTACATATTACTATATTATATTACATACACCGACACCAATACTTACACTACTTCCTCATAAATTTTAAATTTATTAATTAAGGAGCTGTCCCGGCTTACTTCGTTACGCCATAAAAATATAAGATACTTAGTACTAAAGACTTGGCTCTATAGACTATGTCCTTTTGACTGCCCAGAATGGGCGAATAAAAAAACAAACAACAACAACAAACCACTTGTCAAAATATGTAAACAACGGAAAAATATTGCACCTTGGATTACATTATTTGAGTTTAAATAAGGATCCCTATTTTTTTGAAAATCTAATATAGCCTATGTCACTCGGGGATAGTGTAGGTTGCTACCAGTGAAAGAATTTTTCAAATCGGTTTAGTATTTCCGGAGCCTATTCGTTACAAACAAACAAACAAAGAAACAAATCTTTCCTCTTAATATTGGTATAGATATAGAATCGTTAATGAACAAAGTATTCATTTGCCATGGACTTTTTAACCCCCGACGAAGGAATTCAGAGACGGGTGTTATAATTTTAACGTGTGTATCTGTCTGTCTGTCTGTCTGTGTATCTGTCTGTGGCATCGTAGAGCCCAAACGGCTGAACCGATTTTCGTTTAGTTTTCTTTGTATCATAGATAATTTCGGGCCGAGTGTTCTTAGCCATGTCTGATGAAGATCTGATCAGCGGTTTGAAGATGATCAGCTCTTGAATAATGGATGAGAGGATCTAACTAGCTTCCTTATGTCCGATCGATTTGAAATTTGGTACCATGTTACATCTATGATATAGAAAGTATTTGTTAAGAGAACCATGACCTGATCTTCCGTTTGAAGATGATCAGCTCTTGAAAAATGGATGAGAGGATCTAACTAGCTTCCTTATGTCCGATCGATTTGAAATTTGGTACCATGTTATATCTATGATATAGAAAGTATTTGTTAAGGTAACCATGACCTGATCTTCCGTTTGAATATGATCAGCTCTTGAATAATGGATGAGAGGATCTAACTAGCTTCCTTATGTCCGATCGATTTGAAATTTGGTAACATGTTACATCTATGATATACAAAGTATTTGTTAAGGTAACCATGACCTGATCTTCCGTTTGAAGATGATCAGCTCTTGAATAATGGATGAGAGGATCTAACTAGCTTCCTTATGTCCGATCGATTTGAAATTTGGTAACATGTTACATCTATGATATACAAAGTATTTGTTAAGGTAACCATGACCTGATCTTCCATTTGAAGATGATCAGCTCTTGAAAAATGGATGAGAGGATCTAACTAGCTTCCTTATGTCCGATCGATTTGAAATTTGCTACCATGTTACATCTATGATATAGAAAGTATTTGTTAAGGTAACCATGACCTGATCTTCCGTTTGAAGATGATCAGCTCTTGAATAATGGATGAGAGGATCTAACTAGCTTCCTTATGTCCGATCGATTTGAAATTTGGTAACATGTTACATCTATGATATAGAAAGTATTTGTTAAGGTAACCATGACCTGATCTTCCGTTTGAAGATGATCGGCTCTTGAATAATGGATGAGAGGATCTAACTAGATTCCTTATGTCCGATCGATTTGAAATTTGGTACCATGTTACATCTATGATATAGAAAGTATATGTTAAGGTAACCATGCTCTTTTTAAGATGATTAGCTCTAGTTCTAGTTAAGTTGATGAGGGGTCTGACTGGGTCGGGGGTTTTTAAATTTGAGTTATTAAAAGATTTGTTGCTCATGTAAAATAGATCGAGATCAAAATGAAGACACAGAAGTTTATTATAAGAGTTCAACGCTCGGATCATGTAGCTATTTTGCCAATAATTTGTGCGAACCAAAGGGACCTCAAGACGGCTTGGGTGCCTTGGATTAGATGAGCGAGGCACTTTCAAATGAATATAGCTAAGCAATTCGGAGAAATCAATTTGACCCTGGGCAACCTTTATAAGAAAATCTACATCTGCGATATTTCTTCTGAGTTCGAGTGGTAGAATAAATGGTAGAAATGGAAAAAAGACACCACCTTTTACAACGAGAATCGTAGTCCGCGTAATAATGTGTTATGTAGTTGTAAATGAACGCGCGTTGAACGCTTGTCATCTGAACGTACCCTAACGCTAAAGCTAGGCAACGAACCAGAGGCGGGGATGCGGGTTGTCCTTGATGAAGGCCTCGG